>JAVQIZ010063509.1:0-45708 GCA_036023535.2 Galaxias brevipinnis
TTGAAAAGTATGAGGTAGCCCATTTTGACAGGGAGAAATTACCGCTCATGCGCTACCCTGTTCTGAACTAAATGCATACTTATTGAACACATTAAAGCATTGTCGGTGAAAGCCTGACCTTGTTGAAAATCAAATCAAACGGTAGTACTGCATCGTCATGTGTCCACCATTATATTATGATGAAGAGGCACTACCGATCTAGCAGCAATAAGCCCCCTTGTCAGCAAACAGGGTTTGGACCGCAGTCCGCTTGTGCTGCAGGGGTAGGTTCTGCACGCTAAGGCGGTCAGTCCAATAACTGCGATGCATCACATCGCATTTGTGCAGGGAAATGCATTTCTAGTTAATATTGTCCTTCGGTGGTGAGCAACTGGAGTTTCACGTGCATTCCTGCCACCTAACCATTGATGTATTCTCTTGCACCAAACGCACAACAACAATGCATTGTGGGTGATATACACCTCTGGAGTGACCATCTTTGTTCACTCGCTCCCTCAGCCCTCCGAGGGTCGATCTCACAAAGTTCACTTCAGATTTTCAGACTAATGGAACGACACTTAAGATGGCGGCGGGGATTCCCCCGAGGGCAAGTGCCTAGGGGAAGTCAACGAGGGCATGTTAAATGGATATATAACGCAGCATAAGTGCTAAGGAAAGGTGCTTCAATGCTTCCTAATTTGTGTACTTTAGCATAGGATACACTGGACTATCCTTTAGGAAAGGAAAGAAGCAAATGCCGCCCCACAGTTCCTTGTGGCATCAATAGGCTATTTAAAGCCATACACCTTTCAGCCGTCTATGACATGACCGAAGAGGGATGCAGCAAGCCTAGTTGTTTATTAAGCATTTTCCATCTTATGTTATACCCTAACTTGCTAATATGCTTATCAGATTTGTATGCCTCACATAAATGCATAACTTGCATGCATTAGGCTTCATACAATCATATTAATTGTGATTCATGTGTGGCGATAAACGGGTTGACAGGGGGATGACCATTCTCAATGTGACATTTTGTTTAATTTTTGTGACAGGTATTCCCTTTTTAATTCCAACCTTGGTAATAAAGTAGGTTAGTATATTTCTCCGTCTTGCCCACGTATAAGGCTACATATTGAAAGCCATGAGGACGTACTTTATTGGACAATTTGGATCCAGAGACTCGGTTTTTCGGCCTTCATACCATACCGAGAAGCATCGTCTAACTGATGTTGTCTGCACGTCCGCCACAAAAAAAAGAAACAAACACTTGTTAAGATATAGGCTATGCTTTATTTTATTCTGTAATAGTGAGAAGAGAAACCACTGCCCTAAAAAATAACGTGCAAATTAGACTGAGAAATAATGAGGCTTCAAGACATTGTCAACAGAAACTACAAAATATTCGCTTCAAATACCTATTCATTACTTTAAATTATATCTAAAGAATTCTAAATGGGCTAGTTCATGATTGTTTTTTAGTAGTAGCCTACATCATCCACAATCTAGCAAGAACAAAAATATAAGCTGTGATGGGATAAAACCTTTGGTTAATATGCTGCTCAGCTCACTTAAGGTAGTTTGACGCTTGTGTACAACTGACCATAGTGCATGACAGTATAGAACATTTCTATTATAATTGCTTGCATAGGAATGAGGATACATTGTACATTGAAATTAAGCCATGATCTATATTATAGATTATGGCCTAATTTAAATGTAGATCCCATAACATTCATGGGAATGCAAAATTAGTAAACTGGTATACTATTATCACAATCATCACATACTATATATCATCACAAACTTATCATTTACCATGGCAATCATTGTGACAATTTGGTTACGTTTTCATCAATGATGCTAACAAATCATTCGGATTTATACAATGAAGTACTGACACAAATTCGCTTGCGGAATAAAATTAAAGTACTGCCAATTATAAAGCTTAATCGTGTTTGTAATGGGAACATCTGAATCTTTGATATATCAAGATTTCCTTAATATCATGCAGATTATATTTTACACAGTCATGGATTCTGATATTTTATTGATTTTAGACCTAGTAGCGGATCTATTATTGCATTTACGCAAACAATAATACAGTGGTACATCATATTTACCACAATGCTTAAGAGATCAGGGTTGATAAGAATTGATTACATTCTGCAGAATCATACATTTTAGACAGCATTTGTTAGCATAGCAGATTTTGGTTTATATTCTAGTTTCATAAGCTTAAATCTACAATAACATGTTGAAAAACCATTGTTTTACCCTTGAAGCTGGCGGAGAGCAGAAAATTATGTTTGTCAGTAATCATCACCGTGAACGAACGTGGAGACTGCACATAAATGTCCTTGAACTTGCAGAAGATTTTGGTTTCCTTGCTCCACAGATAGATCTGTGTGAAGGAGTAATCACTGCCTAGGGCAAGGTAGTATCTGTCTTTAAAAGAAAAGGGCTGGAGGATCATAGCGCCACGTGACGGCAGGGCCTGTACCTCTGTAAACTGCTTGCTGCTCCATTTTAAGAGTTTGGAGTCACCAATATAGCAAGTCATGGCCAAGTAGAGCTCTTTTTCCACACGAAATGCTTTGACTGCCACTACATCATCAACATTAGGGATTTCACCATGAAGCATAAACTTTAAGGTGCTTTTATTCCAGAGGTAAATTACTGGGGCCTGAGAGCGGCTAGCCAGGATAAGATGGGCCTTCCCCTCCATTTCAACGAACTCTGCATCTGTGTCCCGGAACCACTCATGAAGGAACTGGTAGGAGAAGAAGCCTGTTTCGTTCCTGTCTGGTTGGTCAATCCACTTGTACAGTGTAGACATGCCTGCTTTGGAGCTGTCAACAATCATGAAGTACCACTCATCTGCTATTTGGAAGACCTCAATGTCATTTGGCTTGGAGATGTTAAAAACTTCAATAGTTTGAAACTTGGTGAACTTATTTTGTTGGTCATCAAATTTGTAGATATGGGAGCCACCAAAAAGCTGTGTCACAATTATCAAGGCATGGTTCTCTATCAAAACAGATGTGCATCCAACCACAGATTTTCCTGTAAGGAATTCAAAATAGTCAATCAAAGTTAGTCTTTCTTTCTTTATCAGTCCAAATTATGTAATAAAAACATAATTGCATCTTTGGGTTTCAAGTTATAAACACAATTAGTTATTAATAATTAATACTATTATTATTATTAGTAGTAGTAGTAGTGGTAGTAGTAGTAGTAGTACTACTACTACTACTACTACTAATAATAATAATAATAATAATTACAAATTGAAATGATTCTATTTGCTTATTTAACTATTTAACTAGAAAAGAAAGTTACCAAACCTGTTATATTGTCAAAAGGTCTAAAATTCATTTCAATGTGGTCCCATTCCATAATAACACAGCTATTGGAATTAGGGGCAGCCATTGCGACATAGATGTCTTCCTTATAAGAGAAGATGTCTGCTGAGAGAGACTGAGTGGGAATGGCCTGGTGACGAACAAAGTCTTTGGGGCAGAAAAAAAAGCACTAATCAATAAAGTAAAATAGACAAAATAAAATATCAAAATGAAGAACATAAAGAATTACATGTAAATTCTGAAATGCAAACTAAAGACATATCTTAGCAGTGATGTGAATTCAACCATTTGTGCTTTAAACTTACAAATAGCAACAATTGTAACAATTGTTTTTCTTTTTTACAAGAACAAAAGTTTATTGTCTCTATACCTGTAGAGATGCAATCTCCTGGAGGAATGGGAAGGTCATTTAGTCGTTTGCCTTTCATTTCAATGGGACCAGCACAGTAGACATCTGATACAGTAGCATTTGTGTTTTTCAGCCACATCATTAGCCACTTGTTTTCACAGTCACACTGAAAAAGGTTGCCTCGTAGATCTCTGGTATGTGCAAAATAAGATAACATATGAAAATAATAGTAATAATAATAACGATCCAAAGAACCAATTATAGAAAGATCTACCGAAGATAATGTGGTACCTATTTTTCAACATTTGTTTACAAAAGTCATATTGCTCAGACAACAATTTTAAGGTATACTACTGCATTTTAAACAAAGTCTGAGTCAGCTTCAAGTTTTGGAGCTTAGTACAGAAAAGCCCTCGTTCAGTTTATAAAAAAATACCATAAGTGCTTACTCACAGCTCCAGCAAGGAGTCTAAGTCAAAGAAGAGATCTCTTGGCAGAAACCTCATCTGGTTGTTGGCAAGTGACCTGAGTCAGAGGCATTGTAGAGAGTAAAAAAGATGCATACTCCGCCAGCCAAACATCCCCCCACCAACGCATAAACAAAACAAGCATTCATTTGATATATTTTGCTGTTTCATTCTTATGTTTTTAATGAAAATTGAGTATAATGGCACTTCAAAATTGTGGGCGAGTGCTTTACACATGCTATGGGTGTCAAAGGCTGAACAGAAAAGCAAAGGGCCTGGATAACAACACACTTACAGATGAGTCAGATCTCGTAGACCTCTGAAAGCATTTTTTGTGATAGTCTCAATCTTGTTGCCCTCAATAAATCTGTTGGATAAAGAAATCATAGGCATAGGGTATTGTCCACCCAGCTTGTTTTACAATGACTATCAAACAGTTTGCAAATGATACTCACAAATATTCAAGATGAGGTAGGCCTGAAAATGCATCGTCTTTGATGGTTGTCAAGGAATTGGCGTTGAGAAGTCTGTAAAAAGCACACTCATATTAAAAGTTTACTTGTCGAAATGCTAGCTGTTACTTTAAATGGCATGTGTGTGTGCTATAGTGTGAAGGTATGTTGGGGGGTTTTCTGGGTGTGTTTATAGGACTGTGAAAATCGATTTCAGTTTTAGGCTTGTTTTAGGCTTTCTTAGGTATAAGTACGTTTCTAATAACCTATTTTGGTTTTCTTCAAAAAAGTGCACCAAAACAAAATTAAACAACCAACTCACAACAACTGCAGAGATGGCATGAGTGAGAACATTGCCTCAGTGATTTCAGTAAGTGATCCATTTACCATGCTCCTGTTTACGAGAAAAATTACACAATTAAA
The DNA here is from genome assembly GCA_036023535.2 of Galaxias brevipinnis. Classification (NCBI taxonomy): domain Eukaryota; kingdom Metazoa; phylum Chordata; class Actinopteri; order Galaxiiformes; family Galaxiidae; genus Galaxias; species Galaxias brevipinnis. Next base: position 5,036 of record JAVQIZ010063509.1, read on the forward strand.
AGCAACCAACTTTTAAGTGAAACTTTGATTTGCCCGGACGATTACATTAACACTATAATGGTGCATAGCGATTCTGGAACAGAACGTAATTGGTTTGCGACTTTTATTATTATTCATATTATTTCTATTTTCATTATTTATCTGAAATAACTAATAAGTATAGGATGCAGAAAACATGACTACCATTAAGACCGACTTACAATGAGTTGATGTCACTCGGAATGGACCGAGGAATTTGTGCGGTGCCGACGCAGATAATAGTATCCTTGGAACATGAGCATCCTGAAGGGCATCTAAAAATCTTCTTTGATTGAACTATCAGAACAAGACACAGGAGTGTTAAACTGATCAATAACCCTTTCTTAGTAGCTGACATTTCGATTCTTTAACATTTACGTTAACTACGACCCCGAAATGCAAGCTGCCTTCTACAGCTTCGTAATATGAAATGCAGCACTGGAAATCCTGACACAAGCAGTTTGTGCTGCAGTTGCTTTCCGGTGTCCTGCTGTCTACTTCATTTTCGTCATGCTCAGATCATCATGCTCTTATAATTTACAAACGGATAGAATAAATATTCTCAACCAAACGTAACGTTGTAAAGGGTGTACGGAACCCCGATTTTACACGACATATTAAGGGTTAAGTCAAGTAGAATGCAAAAAAACCTAACAAAAAAACCCCCCGGTTGTTCAGCACCATGGACAGCACAAAAAACATTCAATCTGACAGCGTTCTGGAGATAAACCCAAATGGAGACTACTATTTGTCTACCTGTATAATTTCCCCTACTTATGACTGGGTGCTTATTTTAAAACCTAGGGGTCAAGATGATGGATCTTGAAACAAGAGGGGAAGAACAATAAATCTAAAGCATCTAATTATTAGTTCAGAAAGTATCCTGTTTGAAGAAGCATGAAAAATGCTACCAGGTTATCAGGTTGTTAGACCACTAGAGGGAAGCACAAAGAAATGTGAGGCTGATCACAAATAGGTTTTCCCTCAGTACAGACTTAATACTAATCAAAGAATGTCTACGGTTTGTATTTAATGTTTAAGGGAAAGGTAGGTAAGACAATTGGCAAATTGTTAAAATATTTTATTGTTATCTTTATGATTTCTTTTCTCAAATCATTTTACTTAAGAACATTAAAACACGCATATTAAAATATATTAAACAGATTATGTGTTACTGCGTTTAGATGAAATAGCTGTGAAATGCAGCTGAACATTAAAACCTAATTATATTAAGATGCTCATGCCATATGCTATTCTAAGAAAATGATACCCAAGCATTAAATTGAATGCCATACAAAAGTTGACTTCTTAAATAAATATTAAATAGTGTTATCGGGTAACACAATAAAATAAATCATGATTTGATTTCACAGAATCAAAGACTGGCATTTATGGAGTAAATCCAGTTGAGCATTCTTGTGTAAATAAGCATTTTGATTATCTTGACTTTTACAAAATACTAACTAGATCCTAACTAGGCATTGACCCTTGCCTATGAACTACTGGTCTATGAAGATTGGTGAAATCAAACACCATTTTGAAAAGGGAGCAACCATGCATGTATGCCATAGCTAACATAATTTATGCCAGCTTTGCATCTTACATTGCTGTTTTTAGGATCAAGAATCCCTGAATCATTCATGACAGGTGCAAACTATAACCACATGATTCCTCTTGAATTATTTCCATGAAATAAATAAGGCACTGATGTGTTATGTGGATTTTTGAAAGAGACAGATTTTACTGTATATCATTAATAGACACAAACATGTCTGGACCAGCTCTGACATTTGTCTCGCACAAGCATTACGCCTGTCATCATGCACACTGTCAGTAATACCAAAGGTGTAGTGTGACCTCTAACAGATGCATATAATACATACCCTTCTTTGGAATCTAGGGCATATTCTGTATTTTATTTTTGCATATTTTATTATTTATTATGAGTGATTCTTCAAATTCAAATACATTCTAAAAATGTATGTTACATTATTCAACATAAACCCCATTTACAGCGAGCAAAAACAAAACAGTTTCATCCACAATTTGAACAGTTTTAAATACAGCAGATTTGTTCACCATTGCTTATTTGAAAAGATTGTTTTATGCACCTGAACTCCTCTCCATTAGGGGTTGAATCCTACTTAAAATACTCAATTATGCATCATTCTTTAAGCAACTGAATTGTCAGTACACAGTACAAAATACATTGTAATTGCTGTTTGCTCAGTACAACCTATCAGGTAGCACACATGCCACACTCACAAATCCAAAGCTAACCTCTTAAACTTTAAACTATGAACAACAAATAGGCTTGTGTGGAGGTAATGTTGGGCTATGACTTTGGTGAATTGCAACCTTTGACTGCTGGAAATTCTTTGCTACATATGTTTACGTCTCCAGTACCTCTTTGAGAGAAAGCATTAAATGTATTCATTGCATCACCGACACGATCTAACAAAAGATACATGAACTTGGTTATCTGCATGCAAGTCAACTGGTTTAGAAAATTTTAATTTTAAGACTATACATTACATTACCGTAAACATTTCATAAAAGTTTGTGCCTGAATGTCTCAAGGTAAGTTTCTCAGTAATAATGATCGGTTCAAACTATACATTTTCGTATATTGGTAATATCATGTGGACACATTTAAATTGAAAAATACATTATTTAAGTGCATGCATCAACCATTCAACCATTACTGTGTGTGCTAAAGTAACATGTAACATATATTTGTGCCTTGGTGTTTAAGATAGAGAGAGGAAAGTATAGGGAGAGAGTTTTAAAGATGTTCACACAGACTGTTCATGGCTTTGATTAATGGTGCTCATGATTTAACACCTGCTGTTTTAATGTGGCCACTGTAAGTAACCGATCTCAGCATGCTTGCAAGAACGGCGTCCTCATTTTAAATAGCCATGCAAATTTATAATCTTTGTGGAGGTCACTCAAACCCGTGGGTACAAACGTTTGGGCACAGTGGCATAGGAAAAGATAGGGGCCCACATTTTCCAAATTTGTAACAACAAATTACTATATAAATCAATAAATATACTGATAATATTAATATGTGCAATACCATGTAAAATGGTCTCAACAAAATGAAAATCTATCTCTGAATTAGAAAATGTGGGGTGTGTGTGTGTGTGTGTGTACATACATGCATACATACAAACAAGCATACATAGATGCTATGACTGCGGAATGGTTGTCTATATCCTGTTCTGATATCAGAGTTTGACTTTAAATGTGTTATCATTCCCACACCAGCTGTTTGCCTAGCCACTCCTCTATGCATTCCATAATTTTGGGGCCCTGTTCAGAAATGACACGTGCATTTCACACTTGAGTAGTATTAGCTGAGAACTGTAAGAGGTGGTATCTAGGCTTTCCCTTATAATTCCAAGATCTAGTACGCAATGATTTATGGTTGACCATATTTAAAATGTGGCTTTAGCTGAGTCAAAATTGTTTTATCTAACTACATGCAGGTAATGGTTCCAATGTTAAGAGAACAATTCTTTCAAACATTGTAATATATAATTCTTTTGTTGGCTTTATATTTAAAAGGAATGTAGTGAAGATGACTTTTTGAGGTAAGTAAGATTCCAACACATGCACAGTAGCATATTGTTTTGAAAAAAGCTATGTCGAATCTATGAATGAATGAGTTCCAGTGAGTCCTTTTATATCAACTGACATCTGCTGGCAGTGGGTATTCTTCTGTATTAAGGGTGCAGCTGTTTCAACCGTGGGTCGGTGCTTGATAACATTCAGCTGCCAACAAGAATTTTAAGTCCAATGTATTGGAATACTAGGCGCTCTCTTGGTGTTTAAATTACCTATTTTATCTATGTATCTCTTATAGCCTGTTTGTTCAGTGTCACAGGATTTCCCCGTGGATTTCCCCGTGGCATGACTCAATGTATTTTGAACCATGTTAATATGATGGGCTAAAATCAAGTCATAAAACAAATAGAAACTTAAATAGTCTACAATGTAGATGCTCTACGCTACAATTTGTTAAATAAACATAATTCTACGTGAAAAACAATATAAAAGATAAGAAAAAAGAAAGACTAGCTATTTGAAAAAACTGTTCAAGAAAATCCTTCCCGGGAGAGAGCTGTTCCTCTAAAAAAGTGCTGAAATAAAATATATATACTTCATGTGAAACAGCAGCAGTTTACAAACCTCGAGGCTGTTTAACCTTTACAACCCTTTCACACAGCAATCATGGCAAGCCGCTATATGGTAATTAGTGACAGCCAATTGTGTGAAAGGTCTAGTAAATCTGAACGTAAATCCGGACTGTAGATTTCTAATAGATATACACGGAAAACATGTTGGCAATCTCGCTAAAATGAGGGGGGTTCCTGAATTACCCCCCCCCCCCCCCTTCACTCACTCGCTCTCTCGTTCCCTCGCTCTCCTTAGTCACTTCTGTCCCCTCTATAGCAAGTTGACACGCGCGCAGAGTTTTCCGTCCTGTGTCTGGATAACATCGTTAACAAAGACCACCTGACGGTAAGAAAACAGACAAATGGAAGCAGTTGAGAAAGCTCTCACTTACCACGACGACACTGGACTTCATAGAAAGCTGCTACCTTCCGACAATAACAAGGACAAGTGCAACTCTGCAATACAAAGTGACGAGTCAACCTATGTTGATCTGGATATGAAGACAGACGGCACGAAGACTGTGAAAGTGACTTTTACAGGTGAGGGCAATCAGCTCGCAGTATTCAAATGCAATAGTGATACATCGGGGGAGAAGAGCCCAAGGGAACTCGATGCTGATAATGTGGATAATATCATTTCAAAAGGCCTTCACGAAGAGCATACTAAAGACAAGTCGCCAGACAGACCTGTTTCGAGTGAGCTTCCCATAGATACCCTGTCATTGGCAGACATTGGAAACGTTAAAGATGACTTTGAACTTGGAAATACAACAGAAATTCAAAACGAAACCGATTCTCAAAATATGAGTAGTGACTGCGAAGAGCTACAATACACGGACATGTATTTAAATAGTAAAACAGAGTCTGACGATGACGCTAGTGTGGTGTTGTCAGAGACAGATGATGGCGTGCCAAGCACAGCTGAAGACGAATCACATTATATCACAACACACGAAATCCAACTAACAGAACTAGATCATGATGTAGATTATGATTTTGGCAGGGGAACTTGTTGGGATTTTGAAGATGATAATCTTGTGTATTCATTTGTGGATTATGCATCTTTTGAAAGCGATCGAACAGCAGAAGGAACTTTACTTTTGGAAGGCAGGAACCACACAAAAGTAAAAGGCAGCCAGACCCAATCTAATATTACGCACAAACCCGAGAGGGGAGCAATAGTTAGCCCCGAGCTAGAAAGTGATCTTTGTGACTGTGATAAATGCGGCAGCTCAGATGAAAGCATATGCAAAATCCAAAACTGTTCTGGGAATTCGGCAGGAAAAATTCATTTATCAATCAAGACTTCATCCCGGGCGATAAACGAGTCTAACAATATCCAGGAGAATGACAACGTTTGCTATCATACCAAGCACGTGGGAGACAGTCACGTTTTTTTTACAAGCACTGATACCAGAACAGAGGCCTTATGCGACAGAACCAACTATTTTATCCCTGCCCCGGGACGTCAGCACCTTGCAACCAAATTAAGAGGGAAAGATATTAATGAGTATTCCAGCGGTGCGTCGAGTTCAATTAGTGAACTGGATGACGCTGATAAAGAGGTGCGTAATTTAACCGCGAAGTCCTTCAGGAGTTTGGCGTGCCCCTACTTTGATGCCATCAATCTAAGTACGTCTAGTGAGTCTTCAATGTCAGAGTATGGGCTTGGATTGAATCAGTGGTCAGCCTATGTTGATTTAAAGTATGGCAGTATGTCCAAGGGGAGGGAACATAATCTGATTTCACATAAAAGCTCAAGTGCGACGTTTCAAATGGGCAAGACTGCAGAATGTAAGAATACATTTAGCAAATCCGTTAGCCATAGAAAGGACCCTCAAACTAAAATGTATGCTTTGAACAAGAAAATTCCATATACTCAACAAGGATCATCCTCTTCGGAAAATATTGAACTTAAAGGTCATTTGAAATCGGGAAAGGAAGAGGTTATAACTTTAACGGAAACCTTGAATTTTCGTTGCAACGTCCAAGCAGGACTACCTGAAGGCGCGAGGCGTGCAAATTGTTTCAGAAATGCCCACGGTTCACGTTCCAAGGATGAAATTACCGGCGCAGTGCCAGTCAAATTGGCGTGTGAAGTGAACCATCAACACATTGACACGGGAGGCAGCATGGAAGGCACACACAAGAAAGCGATTTTCGCATCAAGTCTTCTCAAAAATGTCATTTCAAAAAAGATGCAATTTGAGCAGGAACGCAAGATGGAACGGGGTGAAATACGCGATACTTTTCCAGCGCAATCCCCGTGCTTTCAATGCAGGCATCAGGACATTACAAAAGAAAGGGGAAGAGGCTTGCAAAGGCAAACATCAGAAACCAGTTCAGGGTTCACTTTAAATTCACTTGAGGAACAATGGGCTGTGGACAGTCGGCCCAATTCATCTGAGCCAACCGAGGAGCGTGAAAATCAAGCACAGCTAGGAGCTTCAAATAGCGTGATATCATCAGAAAAAGCACTGGATACGAGGAGAGACGAAGGAGAACCTACTAAAGGACCCATAAACTGGAGCCATAATAGTGCATTTAAATCATGGAAAGAAGGTGAGCAAGAGCCCAAAACAGAAATAGGATGTGATAGAATTATAGAGATACCCACACTATTAGATAACACAAGCACAGTGAAATTAGAGGCAGACAGCACACCTTCAAAAATGTCAAACCTTTTTGTTCAGAGTTCCCAGATTGTGCCAAAAGATATTAATTCTGAGGGTAATTTGTTGAGCAGCACACCTGCTTCAGATTCTAGGGGAAAGTTTGACAAGATTTTAGAAAAGGAAGATAATGAAAAGGGGGCAAAAGCTCCAGAGATAAAGATACGATTGAGAAGTGTAAAAGAGAACAAGGGGTATCCACTGAATATTGCTAACCTGTTAACCCCCAAAATCAACACCATCAAGAACCTGAAACCTGCAGGTGACTCAAATTGTCAGGTGCTGGCTGTGTCTGATAAAATTCCACATTTTACAGTCAGGGACATAAGGGACAACAAATGCAAGTTCCAAACACCTATTTATCAGGTCCGAGACGTGCGAAAATTGGTAAAAAGTTCATATCGTTTGGTCTCTTTGGATAATAGTGACAATAAGTGTCCACCTGTACATGCAACTGAATTCCACGAAGCAATCAAGGATAAAGAAGAGAAAGATATGCATGCGCCCCCCTCTCCTATTGTGATTAAGTGCCAATCTGTCAAAACAAATAACAATTCAAAACATTCTGCCACTGATGCATCATCATGCCTACCGAATGAATTAGAACTTGACAGTTCATCTGCCAAAATATCACCTGAAAATATTCAAATTGAAACTGCATTACCTCAAAGAGCAACAAGTAGAGTGGCACCTGTTCTTGTGAAACAGCTTAATCCTGAGCTTTCTGAACATCAGCTTTATATTGAAAGCAAATTAAAGCAGAGGCAGGAAAAACTGTCAGATTCAGGTGAATGGAAACCTGAGTCTAAAATACCTAAACAAGCAGCATTAGAGAAATTAAAGGCTGCTGTCAAAACAATGGAACAGCTTTATGTTTTTGACAGAAATGAATGGAAGCGTAAAACTCAGGCTCCAAAACCCATCACAGACAGTCATGTCCTGTCACTCATTGCAAGTGAAGAGCAAGTAGTAGAGGAGCAAGGGGCTGCAGTGGGCTGTATCAGGCTAATGGACTCTGACAATAATGCTAAAAGGTTGTCTCAAAACCCGGCAAATATTGCAACAACAGAAACTCATAAAGGATCTCAAAAGATTATTCATGTTCCATATAATGAGGACGCCTTCAAAACTCAGGATCAACAAGGTAAAATATTCAGTAACAAAAGTGTGATCCATTTTGGGAATTGCAATAAGAAACCTGTCAACACAAGCTCTCCAAGTAATGAACGGCCACAAGCCGGTTCTCCGTCTCTCTCTACCATGAAAAGCACTGGCTCCAAGCTTCCTGAAGCTCCTCTGCCGTTGAAAATATCTACCCCAAAATGTGTGATAATGGACCGTGGGAGGCTCAAAGGCAGTCCCTCTGATGCTGCAGGGACAACAGGAACAGTAGACTCTGAAAACTACTTAACAATTCCAATGGCAGGTTATGTCAGTGAAGTCAAAGTGAAAGAAGGCAACTCTGCTAATACCTGTCACGCTGGTATCAGCGAAACCAAGTTACCAGAGCACATTGGACAGTCACGTAAAAAGTCTCCTGTTTTAATTAAGACACAATCTCCTGAGCCCTCAGCCACAAGTATCTACCACCACTCTGTTCCGATGGCCACACATGTGCCTAAACCACAGGTATTCTGCTTCTCGCCCTCGATCCCTACATTGCAACCTACCTCTTTAGGGGCCGATATTTTCCCACACACCCAGAGGAAGATGCTTTTAGATCCCACCACAGGGCACTATTACCTGGTGGACACAGCCATCCAGCCCACCACCAAGCGGCTCTTTGACCCCGAGACAGGTCAATACATGGATGTGCCCATGACACATTCACCAGTGTCCCCTGTCACCCCGTTGCCCATGTCCCCTGTGGTCTTGAGCCCGGGAGCATACGCACCCACCTACATGATCTACCCAGGGTTCCTCACCTCATCGCCACTACCTGCTCAGCAGATGCAACCACAGACCGCATATTACACTTGGCCTGAAGAGGAAAGTGTTGGGAAACACTTGCACTTTGGGCAAGAAGAAACCACAGCAAGTGCTGACAGCCCGTATTATAGCGCAACAGGAGGGAGCACACCAGCGCCGCAGCGGCAGCCTGTGACCTTAGAACACATCACCACAAGGGGAAGTTCCTCTATGGCAGATGGGAATCCAGTCATTGGCATCACATCCCAACAAGGCCCCAGAATCATTGCCCCGCCATCCTTTGATGGAACAACCATGAGCTTTGTGGTGGAGCACCGGTGAAATAATTCATCCACATCCAGGTAATTGTAAGTATTTGCTTATTTGTATAGGCTACTTGGGTGTTACAAATGTCCTATCATCCAAATATTCCCTGCAGCGGTCTGCAAAATATTAAAACATGATGTATAGCATCTATAGCTTATTTTCATACTCATATAAATAGCCTGTTATAGTACATGTTCTTCTTTGTCTCAAATGAAGCATACCATAGCTTCAAATGTTTTTTCCTCATTAAATGTAGGATTCAGTGTTCATTATAGCAACTGTTGTAAATGCATAATTGATGACTTGATCCCTCTGAGATTTACATTGTGTGCATCAACCGATTTGCAACACCACTCAGCCTGATAGTTTGAGAGTGTGTGTGTTAGACCCTTCAGGTCTGGAATAAGGCCAGCCCAGCATTTACAGAGGCATGTGGTTTGGTGCAGATGATCTGATGTACTACATCATGTTGACCACCATGTTGGCGATGTAACGTAGTGAATGGCGCCAACGCTTTAGCCTGGAGCTAGGGTGAGGTGTTGGTGTTAATAGACGCCCGGTAGTTTCACGACACCCCCTTGAGTAACTTGACTCTATAGTGGATTCTGGCTTGCCCTGTTGAGAGAGATAGGGTTTTCAAACCTGGTTCAGGGCTAGACAGTTGAGTTCCTTTTTCTCTGCATTACACATCGCCGAGTTATTTTAATAGTGCGAGATGAGTTTGTTTACACGGCTTATTCTCAGGGTTGGAAAGTGACACTGAAAACTATTCCAGTCTGTGAAACTTTGTATTGACTAGTTCCTGATCTGTAATGAGTTTTTTCATTACTGAAGTAACATTATGTTCTTGAAAATCAAATATGGGTGTGATCTCATGGAATGGGCAGGTGCTGCCTTGAGTTTGTATTTTTAAAACAGAGACGATCCACTCTGGAATGCATATGCCAGGTGTGCGGTTAACCTCTTCACTTAATATCTGGGAAAGCTAATATCCAGGAAAGGATATTTTAGAGTTTATTTTTAATGGGCATATTATGTTGAAAATATCCCTTACAGTCCTCTGAAAACTAAAAATACAGAAAACCCACAATCTAACTTTAACATTCTCCAACTAGAATAGTTATGGCAATGAAAATCTGAAGGACAATGACGGATTATTTAATACAAGGATTAACCAAACAGCTTGATTAAAAAAGAAAACACATCTAAAAGAAGCTTTTGTTTACATACAACAAACAGGCTTATTATGAATAATTTTAACATATTAATACAAAAATTTATACATAATTGCAAAATGCCTATGTATATAAATAGCCACAATTCTTAAATTGTAAGATTTAAATTGCAATGTATGCATATGAGGTTGGGTTTGACAAACACAAAGCTCAGACATGTCAGTGGAAGTTTGCTGGGGTACGCTGCTTAGCCAGCAATAATGAATCGTTCTTTTATAAAAGTCTCAAGACCAATTATGTAAATGACTCAAATAGCACAGTGTAAAGTCTGTTAAGAAGCTATTTAACAGTTTGACCTCAGCCCATTGCCATTTAGCAGACAAAGAGGAGGACATTCAATCAAATGTATTGCTGCAGATATACCAAAGCTGTGTCTGAATAAACATGTTAGTCTTCCTCACCCACCTCCTCTTACTCTCAAATTCTCACACTTGCACATTTCTCAGTTCCTCACACACACACATACACACACACACACACACACACACACACACACACACACACACACACACACACACACACAGCCACTTACATTAGCTGAGAATGGGTTGTGAGCTGTTGTATCAGTATATTGATACAACTGCGTGAGGGATACATGTCATTTAGATGGTAGGCAGGCAGAGGCCTAAGATGAGGTTGAGTGGTGTAAAGAGAGAGGGTGAGTGTGTGTGGGTGCGTGTGTGTTAGACTCATTGGTGGAGAACGAGGTGTTTGGGGGAGGAGGCCTGGGCGACATGGCTGGGATAGCGACGAGGAGGAAAAGGTCAGGCAATGCAAAGTATTTGTTGTGCTGATGCAGGGAGAGGACAGCTGCTGGTAGAGATCAGATGCTGCTGCTGCTCTAGCATGGACGTAAGTCTGCAAGGCTGCCGTGGGGTCAACTTTTTATAGCCCCCTCCCCTCGCTTTTTTTCCAAAGAGGGGAGGAGATAAGGCAGAGAACACGGCTGACCTCAAGCTCTTACATAAACACATTGTGCAACGTGCCCAGCCCCTGACTGTGCTTATCTAGATTGGTTGACCTTAAAATGGAGAATAGTTGAAAACTGGTTACTTGCTGACAAAAAACAAAATTTAAAAAGTGGTTGCAAATCGTTTGTGTTTTTACTTTACCCAAAGCTTTTCTTGTGCCTTTTTAGGAGTGTCTTCTGAGAAGCCTGTCCCGTTGTACGCTCTTAAGCCGTTTGATTCACCATATCGATGATCCGAGCTCCCCGAATCCCACCTGAAACTATGCAGAATAACAGTCATCATCAACACGTCAAGACTCCTACTCTGAAATATATTTGTTTGCTTTTGCTGCCTGTTTTAGTCTAAAGCGCTGTGTTCATTCAAAAACCCAGCAAAATTGATCTCCATTATGGTACTGATTGGTGAAACTGATTGTCAAGGTCACGACAAGAATATGGCTTGCTTTCCCCAAACAGTTATTGCACAGCTATACTGATTCCAAAGGAAAAATGAAGCGAACTCAATTTTATATTTTGAATTATTGTGCCATACAACACATGCTTTAGCATTGGTACAATTATTCATAACATAATATCACAGTGACCAATGCAGAATTTATTCAATTTCCTCTTACCCATTATCTCTCAGGCCAGGGGCCGCTTGTCTTAGGTCTCTGGCAATATCTGCATTGTATTTCAAAGGCTAGGGTATAGTTATTCACAAAAGCAATTCACATTCACCACTTTTTTAAAAGAAAATCATTGCGGTATCTTTTTATTAAAAGGAACTTTTAGGTGCCCAGTTACTCTCTCAGAATTCTGCACTCTTACATGAAGTAGCTGCACCCTTTGTGTCTTGAAACTTTGCTGCTTGTGTTATCTGTTGTACCTTTTTGTTCTTTTGTTTAATGTATTCATAGCGCTCTATTCTTATGAGAATATATGAAAATAAGCATGAAAAAAAACGCACTTGAGTGTGTGGCTCAGAATAGCTGTACCTGAGGCCTGGGATGCACAACATATTTAGTGGTTGTTTAAGGGTCAAGAGGTTGGCCCAGCAGTGGACTTGAGGAAATGATTCCCACGTAGTGTGAGGCTAATAATGTCAGCAACGTCTAAGCACTTTTTGGGGATAACCTCCTCTATTCGCATTAGTTACTTTACACTGTGTAAGGGCATAAGAAACAGCGCATGTCTGTATGTCTGTCTGTCTATGTTTGAAAGTGTGTCTTTAAGACAGTTATTTATGGAATCTCTGCACTCTGTGAAGATACAAAAATGAGTTCAGTTATTTCACAGCAGAGAGTTGCATTCAGAAATACTTTATTCAGAAAATTCAAATAGAGCAGTTTGCTGACATAAAACATCTAACTATAGAATTCTTTTATGTTCATTTTTGACATGAACTCTTGCTTAAGTCTGCTAAAAGGCCTAACTCGGAGACATTACATATAAATCTATGCCATGAGGGTTGTTTTACATTTCTGTAGCATACGGTCATACTCCATCCCCCTGCAGCACATAGTGCCTTAAATATTTAAGTATTTTGATTGCTAGTATTTCTCCGTTTGAATAATTTTTTGCTGTTCCATACAAGGGATGCTCAAGCTTAGCTACAGTGCTTTTTTCAGGTAGTCTGAATTTGTATGTACAGTATAAATAAGCAATACTGTTCTTAGTGTTTCTATCTTGTTTAAAAAATTTAGACATTAAAGGTATTTGGAGCTGCTGGTCAGTCTATGTACCTGAATCCTGTAAAAAATAATGTTAATTTGCCAATGTAACAACACTTTATAGAAATGGCTCTGTGAGTTGATTCCAACGTGAATGATGCGGGTCATATCGGTGATTTGATTGCTGTTTATTTTAGAGTGATTTGATATTACATTGATTATTGCTATCAATAATTGGATTGAAACATTTAAAAGTATAATAAGAAAAAAATACAGTAGTTATATAGTCATACATTTCTCGCTGTCCACTCTTTTGTAATAATAGATATTTAAGTTTACTTAAAGTAGTAACTTTAAGGGTATAGTTATTCATGATAGTAAGTATCCTTTTTTTCCTGCTGACATAATTGGTCAACTTATCTATCAAACCTTTTTGCACATTACTCCACACAATTTATATGCCTACATTTTTCCTTGAAAAACTGAATCACTGAATAAAATGTTACTTTAAAATGTACTTTACATTATTACTTAATTAATTAATAATGTAATTAAACCCAATACTTGTGTAGAAATGTACAAAAATAATCCACTTACATTGCTCAAAATAACGAAGATGACTTTCTGAGAATGTATACTGACGATGCAAATTAAGCATTGTTAGCCAGAGGAAAACTGAACTGGAATCACTATAAATGCTTTCCCAATGTATTCATTTGCTGTAAAAGAAATAATAGTCAGATTGAAAATACGTTCCTACGTCACAGCTCAGTTGGAACAAACTTTAGAACATATTTACTTCACTCAAGCTTATTCTGGCCCTTCCTTGAAATTATACATTATTAAAACATTTATATTTACACTTTTGCAAAGCAAAATGTCAGGAAGATCCCTACAACTATCCACAGTCTCTCTTTAAAAAAAACAAAAAACTTTCCCATGTTCTTTTAGTTAAGCCTTCATGGAGATGGTAGGGTTAAAGTGGGCTCATATGCATATATTCTAGCCAAAAGTTGGCTGTCCTGAAAATGAATATTCATTCATGATCTTGATTGATTAAATTACTAACATAAACTACATAAAGTAATGTATCTGTCTCACTCTTGAAGAAATGTACAGCAATATCAAGATTTGAATTTCCAATTTGAACGCTGCAACTGATTGAAAACATAACTGGTAACAGTGTTATGAAGTCCATGTGGAAAATGTACTCAGTTTAATGTTCAGTATGATTCATGCACTGCATTAAATTGTAATCCCTTAAATGAAAAACTTTTTTTTTGTAGCACGAGCAACCTGCTTTGAAATCAGACCAACATTTTACCATCCTACTGGGATATGCAATTAGGGGAAATATTATTTACCATAGCTTGCATTTAAAAGGTGGATAAGAGAAAGTGAAGATGGTAAGAGATAAGTGCATGAATGCCTTTTGAAAGGCATCAGTTTGAATGAAAGGTCATATTGTCCACAAGGTTGGTAAGGCAGCCGTAGAAGTGCTGTGTATTTTGTGGATGTCATGCCCAAAAATATCTACTTCAGAAGAATAGAAGTTAGGTTGAAAGTTGAAAGATTTATTGTTTGAAGAAGTGTAATGCACACAAGTTGAAAGTTAAGAAGAGTATAAGCACACTGTAGACTGAAAAGCCTAAGTGTCATGTGAATAAATCAATATGCAAGCTTACAAAGTGTGTCGGTGTCAAATGCTTATGCCCTGTGCACTGAGTATACTCACAGGAACCAGAGTAGCTCTAACCACTTGAAATCTATAATTATTAGATAATTAATGTTGTTTTTACTCAATTTAATTTAACAATGTTTTTTTTTATGTTGTTGGAACTTGAAAGATGGACAGTACTACCATATTGTCAAAGGAAATAAGCATTAACTCAAACAACAAAGTTTTTGAGCGAAGCATACATTAACAAGAAATTGTATTGGCTGTTATCAAAAGGTCAGCTATTTTAATCAAATGTAATATGTCCTATTCCTACTCTGATGTCATGGGGAAGGAACCCTAGGCTGACCAACCCACTCAAACTATTAACCACAGGGAGAAAAGCAGATGACTAGAGTTAAGGAAAATCAAATTGATTTACTCCAAGAGACTTGCACACATTAAGCATTGGCGTCTGCCAGAGTGCAAGGCTGGCTTTCTGATAGCACTGAAACATCACCCGTCTCGAGGCTTAAGTTCAACCTGACAGTTTGCTAGTGTGTTGATTTCGTTGCCTTGGAGGCAGCGAGACTGGCAGACACCGGTTTGCTCCCAGCTGCTCTCTGTGGTTCCAAAGGAATCTACATTAAGGCCCAGTTGTGCTTGGGTGCCAGCAACGGCTCTGATGTCACAACTGTGACACAGGACGAGACAAGATTTATTGTTTCACCTGGGTCAGCAAATGAGTCCTAAACTAATCCAACCAATTTATTTTTTTGTTTTAATTTGAATAAAATTAAGGCAAAACAGTCTTAATCTTAGTTTCTTCGGTCTCTTGCTTTCTACTGTCAGAGAAGTCCATCATTTTTTTCTGGTTAGATTCTTTAGCCAACACAGTAAATTGATTGTTCTGATGTTTTTAGTTTTACCTACACTTAGGTAACACACAATATTCTAAATAATATTTGTTTAACAATATCTATCCTAGATTATGAGAATAACACTACGTCCCGTCTTCATATGAATTCAAATTTATGATGTTAACCACAATACTTTATAATATGCCAAAACCAGACCCAGCAGCTGAACCAAGTGAAGTGTTCTGGTAGGAAAAACAGGTATTTAGTAAATTCACACATATCCTAATTTTGATAACAAATTCTAAAACGTATGGATATGGTAAAACATCTAAATATCCACCAGCCACACAGATCAAGTGAAAGGGCTTTTATGTCCCCCCTTTATTGATGCTCAATAACATACCCAACTGCTCTAGAAATATGGATTCAGTAATTCAAACTCCAAGTATTTAATCTTTATTTAAATGAACCCTGGTAAAAAAAATACATATCCAATTTGATGCATGGTAATTTGTAAATGATCACTTATTTTATATACATCAACACTCACATTTTGTAGGGATCACAACCAATCCAAATTAGTAATTATTGGACAAAAATATCATCATGAAGAGCATATTCTCTGATTGTACAAAATATAATGAGTACAATTTTAAAATCTTACATAATTTGGCTTATCATATAAAGAACATTGACAGTATGTGCTGGTTTACCACAGAAAGCTTTGTCTGGCAAACCTTTCTAAAGCACATCAGGAATATCCACACAAGTGGTAATGCTCTATTCATTCTCTGTTTGGAGTCGTGATTATATTGAATAAGGTACCATAAAGGTAAAGTTTGTACATACAATTAGCACAGTTTTTTTATGGAAATGGTGAAACTATTATGCTCACGCAATACAACTTGTTTGATGGATGCATATGTAATATGTACACACTGACTGAAGGAGATTATTGGAAACCAATAAAGAATGTATACCACTCACAAGAAAACACATATTACCCATCGAGATAAGCTATAATATCAATAAAAATACTATGCAGAAATTCCTAATATTAGGAATGTAAACATTGCATATTTCCATATAAAAGTTATTTTATACTATACTACTTTTGCCTGAGGAGTTAATAAAAATAACAACAAAAAACATGTTCTTTCTTTTCCACAATGCTTTACAATAGTTGTTCCTGAATATGTTATGAAGAAAATAAATAATTATAAAGTGGTGTTGGTTAGATTCAACGCAGCGAGGCAAAAATATTATCCCTTGAGGACTCCATCTTGAATAGCCAATCATATCATCTTAATCAGTTTCAGTCAAATACTTTCTTGCACATATTGGAATTATCTTGATGGAGAGGAAACTCTGAACCTGGGAGAATCCGCTTCTGGGACCTGCCAGACACAATACTCTTCCCGGATGGCAGGCTCTGGTATTTGGTAGTGGATTCACTGAGGGAGAAAAACAAATTAGCAAGAATTGCCTGGATTTTTTCAGATATTTAATATTATACCATCATGCATGGAACCATGTAGCCACTTACACAAAAGGGAAAGTAACTTTATCCATTTGCATGCACACCAGGAAGGGATATTCTGAGAACTGTACAGTGGTGATGAAGTCAAGTGCAGCTTCCATTTCAAAGCTGACTTCTATTCCCGTGCGAAGAAAGTCCATGTCAACAGTTACATTCCCAGTGAAAACCATTGACCCCCTGCAAAAAAACAATTAAAGGTTTAGACGAAGTGCTTAACAAGGGCAACTTGTTTATTTATCTACAATATCTGAGTATCCGAAGCTGAACAATGTCAACGTAATTCTAGCCTCGCCTACCTAAATCAATAATAAAAAACATTTCAAATATTTGTAACACTCTACAATTATGTTCTTCAAATAAAAACAAACACATAAGTTACATATTGCTGGCTAGCCAACAGAACACAGTTGAAGGTGACATGACATTTTATGTTCTAAGGTCTATTCTCCATCGTAAATCAAAATGTCCCTGTCCGGCTACTGTTAGGAAATACAATCTCTGCATGTGCCACAATAGAGGCATGCCTTGGCAATGATGCCACTGTGGACT
Organism: Galaxias brevipinnis; assembly: GCA_036023535.2. Lineage (NCBI taxonomy): Eukaryota > Metazoa > Chordata > Actinopteri > Galaxiiformes > Galaxiidae > Galaxias > Galaxias brevipinnis. The sequence continues at coordinate 22,608 of JAVQIZ010063509.1, forward strand.
GTGTGTTTTCCTCCTATAGACAATCTGCCAATCTACAATCAGAGTGGGAGATGGTGCTGATCCACACACCTGCCTCTGCCACTCTCTGCCACTCCCCTACACTCTGGCCTTGGCTCACAACAAAGTGCTATCCAAGATGATCACCAAAATACCACATTAAAGCACAGACAAAGACAGCAGCAGTCTATCTACCAGTACTGGGGTCAACATCTACTCGTGTGCAACCTAAACGTATCGCATGTTCGAGAGCCTCTGACTTAGGGTTGGGCGATATGGCCTATACATAATATTACGATATTCTTTTGGGCTATATCGCGATACACAATATATATCTCAATATTTTTCAATCTCCTGTAAAGCGCTTGCTAAATGCTTGATTTAACCCTTTGATGCATACAATCACATCAGTATTATGAAGTAAGTTCCAGACATGTGTTATGTTCACTGGCCACTGTTCTACTCAGACAGCTCTAGCAAGAGTGCTAAAATAGAGGACAAGGTGAAATGATGTCATATCTATTATCCACACTCACACTCGATGAAACAGTCCTAAATAGTCGCAGTAACAAACACACACGATGGCCAAGGCCTCAATGGAAGAAATGAATCACATAACACTTTTAGCTGTGGGTTTCTTACAAAAACATGGCCTGTATATTTATATTGTAATGTTTTTTTAGAGCGATACTACTTTTCAAAATAACTTCTCCCTAAAATGATAGTAGTGTATGTAAACAAACAGAATTTTGTAAAATGTACATCGATAACTTACCTATTATTGACACTGGTTTTGGACTCCCTGTACCATAAGCTTATCTCCATACCTCCAGAGATGTCAATGGCTAATCCCCCTTGAAACTCTGCATTAGCCTTCAGACCAGACTGGAGCTGGATGACCTGGGGAAGGAAAGCGGAAATTGTTCTATAATTTGTTTTTAAAAGGAAATACATTCAAACTTCTTGATACACCTACAGTGAAAGTTATACATGCTTTATGGCATTATCATTCTTATGTTCCTGTACAATCAAAGCAATTGATATACATTATTATACTAAAAATTACATTATTACACTATCAATAATACATTATCCTGTGGGCATGCTTTTATTTATACCAATCAAATTAGTATTCCAATGTTAGGGGCTGTTTAGCCTTACATCCTAAATGCATGTTGGAACTGCCTATATCAAGATGACACTTACCTGAGAGTGATCTGTGAGTAAAATTAGCCCCTTCACTACATTCATGGGATCGCCAGACATAGAGAACATCTTGGACATGAGGTCACTGTAGCCCTTGAAGAAGGTTACAGGACGAAGCTGGACATCAAACAGCAGAGCGGACATTCCTGCAAAAGACTCTAAGTCCTCCTCACCCTCATCAGGGGTGGCTGCAATTAGGGTCTCCAAACCTTGGGCCTCAATTGCTACCTGAAAGAGCACAATATTGTATTGTAGAATGTCGATGTCAATAAACATTAGTGTTTTTTGCCATTTCCATAAGTAATGTAAAGATATTTTAAAGTAATAATGGTTTATATTAGAAAACATTTTTAAGAAACATAAATAACTGAAATGTGATGTTTGCATATGTTCTCAAGACCTGTGCTCTGGAAGCTCAAAGTACACAAAGATGAAACATATTGCCCTAACGAGGACACAATTGGATTACAATTGGCCTCACCTCTGAAACTTTAAAATAGTTAACATTTTGTGGATAACCATATGAAAGCACGTCTGGAGATTGCCAGAAAGCATGGTTTTATGGTCTGATGAGACCAAGATAGAGAGTTTTGGCCAAAATCCATCAGCAGAGACCAGGCATCATCTTGAACTTTGAAAAAGAAAAATGGATGGAGCAGAATACAAATAGATGCCTCAGTCCACCAAAAAAACAAAGCTTGGGAGAAACTTCACATTTTAGCAGTACAATGATCCCAAGCACCAGGCCAAAGAAACACAGGAGTGGATAAACAACAAAAGGGTGAATGTCTTACAGTGGCCAAGTCAAAGTCCAGATCTCAATCCCATCAATAATCTGTTTCACTGTTTTTCCATTTAAAATATGTTCAAGTACCATTTGTAATTCAGATAAATCTGATCATTTTCAAGGGGGTTGAATACTTTTGCAAGGTATTGTATATGCTTTCTAAATACCTGCAGACCATGAAGTAGGGAACCTTTGCTAGCACCAAAAATATTCATGTTGCTTCTCCTCAGGATCCCAGAGCCAGAATACAGGATATCCAAACTGTAGGTGGATGTTACATCAGCAGTTCCTGCACAAAGGGGATGTGTTCTATTATTATTAATTAACCATTACTACAATGAAATGGTATAAAATGTATGTGCTGGACATAGTAGCAACAGAAAGCTCTGGGATCGGAGAATAAGTTACTTACGTGCCATGAAGCCTGAATATGCAGATGAAGACCCAACCTTTGCAAAGCGGTTGTAGTTGTGGGAAATCATGTCCTTCATAGCTTGACGTACAATTTTGCTGATAAAAACACAAATCATTATTTCGATAACATTTATACTTGCTTAGTTGTTTTTCACTGGCGTTAGAAGAACTAGCTTTTTGTGAATGTGAATATTTGTGAATGTGAATATTGCAAATTGTATTTTGAGGATAGCATGACATACCTGGCAGGCATCTCAAATCGAAGAATGTCCTGGATTTTGGAGAGCATGTACTTGTTCATTTCATGGGGCAGATCCCCAATGGACAAAAGCATATTCTTAACCTCCATATATGAGGGGTTGCTACTAAGGATGACATCGGCAGCTGCTGCCCTCACGTTCTTCTCGTAAACCCGACGATTCTGGTGATAGACCCTGTTCACTGTATGTTTTACCTGGATTGGAAACAGAGAAAATAAGTTGGCACAGTATGTACATACTGACATAAAAATAACATCTTATTAAAACAGACCTAGACACTTAAGATGGCAATATGTATTTAGTTGTAAGGGCTGCCGTCAACATGGATACAGCGAATACAAAATGGAGCTAGGATGACCGTTTAAAATCTGACTTTACACATTTACAGAGAAAACCTGAAAACATCCACATTTGAAAAAGTAGGGACACAGTTGGGCTTACCTCATCAGTAATGAGGCCCACGTCATATCTCTGTAAAGACGTGAGGGAGATTGTGCAGAAGGCCCCCACCTCGGATTCAGCATACTTGGTGAAGATGGGGATGGCCTCAGGGAGCAGGGAATTCTTTAGAGCTAAAAGGTACATCTGGACCTCTGACTCCACATGTGTGCTCTCTGCGCCCTCTAAAAGCATCTTCTTCACCTGGACCACAGCCTGGGCGAAAAACACATGTTGGAGATGTTTATATTCTTAGCAATTTGAATTACGGTAATTCAAAAAGGACAGTTAATAAGTGATACTCCAACTGTAACAATAAATATGTATTTACTCACTTACCGGTAAATCACATCCTCCTTTCTGACACAGCTTATATACCAGGGCACCCATAATGATCACCACAGACTCTTTGATGTCACTACTGCCGATCTTACCCTTTGAAATGTCCTAAAAAGGAAGTGAATCAGGCATATTAAAATCATTTAATTTTAAAGCCAATCAATACTAACTTGTTTGAAACCAGTATAAAAGCAGAATTATACAAATAGGAAGTGGTTTGTCAATGATCGACAATCCTCAACTAAATGATGTTGACTTGGGCTTACTGTAGTGGCTACACACCATGTAGATAACGTTAAAGTATGATCATCACACTTTGACACTAACCAGCAGAGCCAGCAGCATCTTCTCGTTGGGGTGTGATGCAAAGCCACAGGCGTACAGGAACCTCTCCTGCAAAACTAGGCCTTTAGCATCAGTGAAGTTTAGGAACTGTAGCATAGCATCCAGGGAAGCTTGGGTCTGGGATGACGTCACAGCATCCACCACTTGAGGTCTGTCGGAGAGACACAAAGCAAGTTAAGCCATTGGTAATAGTAAGCAGATTTAAATGGAATAATATGAGACATTCAATTGCAAAGGTAGCGGAGTGAATCCATGTGGGTATGGGGCTTACAGGGCTGTTTTGCTCACGCTGTTCAGCACTTTGAGGATCTCATCTTTGGACGATTTCCTGATGCTCTGGATGAAGGCCAGAAAGCTTCGAGGAGCAGAGGCCTTGGTGAGACTAGCTGGCTCCAAAAGCTTGTGAATGGCCTGCCAGTGTTCCCAAAGCTAGCAGTCAAGCGGGGGTGAGAACGGCGCAGAGTCAACACTTAGACAAAACCTAACCTAAATACTACTGCTGTACAGTAGGGGTCAGACATTTACAGAATGTGTACCATTGACTGATATATACGTATATACATGTATATTATACACAATGACATTTTACTTCCAACTACTGATTTACTCACCGATGGACAGCCCTTGCACTGAGCTTTGACCTTCTCAGCCACAATGCCAACTGCTGCCAGCTTGGCATCTATGGACTTCACCACATCAGCCACATCTTTCCCAGCAGCCTCTGGGGTTCCTGCCTCTGTCCCTACCAGGGTCAAGGTTTGCCTAGGAAATTTGACATAATTTTTGTACTTAATGTATCCTGTAGAAGCCTGTAGCCTTGGTAATATTTGTTTTACCAGACTATAAAGCATCCACTTTCACTCAAGAGACAACAATACCATATAGTCAGTCTAAGTGAGAAGCAACCTACCTGGACACAACTTTAGCTGAAGCAGTACGACGGGCATTGGCAGTCAAGATGTGAGTCTCTTCTGCCACAGCTGATTTGATGAACCCATCCACTAATGTGAACACTGTAACAGAGCTGGACCTTCCACTGACCCCCATGACCTGAGGCGGAGATAAGGGGTGTGGGGAGAGGGGGTGGGGGTGGGTAATTCTCAGGAATTATGCAGAAACCAAATATATTTATACATCAGGTTTGAAACACAACGACAGTTAAGACTCATCAGAGACTTGTGAAATATTTGTTGACTAACCTGACTGTGTGTGGTGAAGCCGGTCTCTGCAGTCTTGCAAGTTTCCTGAATCTTTGTTCGAGTCACTTTGTCCTGGGCTGCCTTGTAATGAACGGTGCATCTACCAGACACGTCATTCTGTTGGAATAATGATTTTAAACCAATTGGAAATCCTATATCAAGAAAAAGCTTTTACTTGTTTCGAAATGTTTCTGTTACGACCTCGATAACCTTCCCAGTGCCTAGTTGCACCTGCAGCAGGCTGGTCACACCTCTCTTCAGGTTCTTGATTATTGCAGACTCGGCCCAGTATGAATAAAATGCTTTTACCTGCAACAGGAACAAGGGGCAAAAACAAGAAGGTTAATAAACTTTGAAAGTCAGGCCATATAGTTCACCTATCGTTATTAGATTGAAATCGCAAACAAAAAGAAAAAGTAAAGAAAACAAAGGTTGTATTCATGCCTAACTAGTTGTAACATTCCTAACTGGCATTATAAAATGGTGCTCTTTATCACAGCTAAACCACCTCACCTCATGCCTTACACACATCCTGTCTCAGGAACCCTCTGATCTTTGTACATACTCACGTCAGGTATTTGACCTGCCAGCGCCATTTCACTGTTACGTGTTTAATGGCAGCTTTATTAATACTATGGTATTGGGCAATTGCAATAAATATCAGTGGTGTGATGATTCTGGTGCCAACTCTTCATTACGCATCACAGGCAACTAACTATAACAAGGAGGTAAGTAGCTTGTAATAGGTTACATTCATACTGGTATCAAAATGTCAACTGTCAAAATGTTCAAAATAAATCTGTGGGAAACAGCAACATTTTTCATTATACATACTTATTTGGTCTTGTTAATATTTCAAGACTGCTCTAAAACATTTGTTTCTTTTGTATGTCAATTAAAATCACATTATACATTCTGCATGCAAGCAGTATCATATTCTGAGTACTCTGTTAGGGGCTGTTGTTTGCTATCCTGCTGTTATAGGCCTCTTCAGAAAAATCTACATTTCAAGCATGTCTAATCTTTAGTAGAGTCAGTGACCTTTCTATTGTGAATGCCATGAACACTGATAACAGTTTACATCGAGAAAAATCAAATATTGTCAACTCGGCTCTTACCTTTCCATTTTTAAGATGGACCAGGAATGGCGTTTGCAGGTCTGCTAGTTTATTCTTACCCAGCAGACTCTCTGTTGAGGAGTCCTGGAGAAGGTTATTTTTTGCAGACATATAATCCACATTCCCTACCTTCACATTTGAGATCTGTGAGGGTAAATCAGAGACAATCTTTTTAAAACCAATTTACAAATGACAAGCAAATACATAACCTACTAGGTATTAACATACTTAAATTTAGAAAGAATCTAGATTCTAGATGTTATAATGACTCCTTCTTGCTGAGCACTACCTAAAAGGTTAGTTGCCTATCTGTCAGGGTCTGGGCATTATGAGCAACCCTACAACCAGCAGAGGGAGTCGGCGAAGCGCTTCTTCGACTCCCTCTCCAGCTTGAAGCCGTGCTCATAATGCTCAGACCCTGACCCTATTTCTGTGATCTTTGTTCCAGCTCATTGAAAAATTTTACTGTGTTATCATACCGCTAGTTGAATGAGTTGGTCATCGTTATTACTTGGATTTCTCCAAACAAGGAAGATGTCCACATTGCTTGAAATCCTATAGGCACTCTCCCGCTTTGACCCTTTGACTTTGTCCACCAGGACCTCTGTGGTGTAGCTGAATTTGTACAGCTGGTCATTATTCAACCTGGGTCCAGTTACAGCACCTGAAACAACAGAGATTAAAAAAGACTGAGTAAAATGAAATGAGTGGCTGAGTGATTCACTCATCGATGTGTATGCTTTAAACTAAAGCCTTTTGTCACCCAATTCACTCAAGCTCAAATAATCACAATTAAGGAGCAAACAATAAAATGGGTGTTACCCAACAATGTATGATCAATATATTATCTATTTAGCACCATTCATATTTACTGATAACTGATCATTAAGACTTGAAATTCTAACTTAAAACTAATCGTAAAGCGATGACTTATCAAGATTGATGCAATTGCACAGTATACAGGTAACTTGTATACTCATTTCTTTTGATTTTAAAATCCAACTGGAATGCATCATTTGCAAAGTTAGGGTATCCTCCTGAGTATGGATAAACCAAATTCTTTTAATGCTTTTTAGAGTTAATTTCATAATAAATAGCCCTTACCACTGACAGTGCTTACCTTTGTTTTTAGTCGTTTCCCAAACCAAGCTCGGCTTATTAGTTAAAGTCAAGTTTACTCAGAACCCAATCAACAATTCCAAACAGGCATGCATAGGTGGGGCAATGTAAGGTCTATCCCTTGGATTCATTAATGTATTCTTGTACATAAGTATTAGGCCACGAGTAAAGACTGACGTGTCATTCATTGATTGCATCATTTGTCACTGACTACCCTTTCAGCCATATCAAGCTTCATTCAGGTCAATATTTGGAGTGGTTTACATTATGAGTTTATTTTACAGTGTATCAGATTACTTCATCTATCATTTTAAAATACATAGACAACTGACCTTTTGCTACAATTAATCATGACTTTAGATCACAGTATATGGTTATTTATGTTTTATATATATATATATATATATATATATATATATATATGTATTATATGTACATACATTTATATATTATATGATTTTTTGAATTCCAATCAAAGTCAATGTTGAATATGATACACATCTCGGTGAAAGACACCTTAACAATATTCACTAAACAAGGAAAACTGGTCCACTACACTACAGCATGAACGTGAATGTGTATATGCTGGCAGTGATATGTCAAGAATAAAGTATTAGAACCTAGTTAGAATTTGTTTAAAATAAAACAAGTATCTCACCTATAGTAGAAGCTGAGCAAGAACACGATATTACAAGTATTAGCACAAAGAGAGGCACCATTGTATGCTCCCTTTATAACCAGGTGGTAATGCAGGTAAAAAGACAGTGACTAAACTGGCACCCGAAGGCCACAGAGAAAGGCTCAGAAAGTCCAGGCTGCTCTAATTATGTTTTATCTGACAGAGGGGCAGAATCCAAACTCCACGCTCAAGTACTAAGTACGAGATAACCGGCAAATGATTAACTGGCGAAACTGAGATTTAACCTTGCATAGGTTCAGTAGCTAGGGATGCTTCTTATAAAGGCGGCACTTCGACCTGAGGTTAATTTAGGCTTCCAGATCAATCGCGACATGATCAATTCGCGAAAGTGTAAACTGCCAACTGGATATCGACTTCATCATAACTTTAACAAAGCAAGGCTAGACCTTGGGTATCGGATAGTACCAGTAGGCCAACACCAATTTCAAATGTTTTTTTAAATATCAAGACAAGTCGTCGTTTGCCTACCCCGGGGTGAAGAGGCGCAGTCATCTTGATGCCCTTTCACCTAATTTCTTCAGACGGGCGTAATAATTATTTTGTTTAGCTACTGCAGAAAAGCACTATGCACGTTGATATAGCGGGAGCCAGTGAAAGCAACACACGTTTGAGTTGCATTTGGATTTTGTCTGACATAGCGCATGCCCCAGTAAATACTAACAAACACATTTAGGCTTTAAAGTCATGTTTGCGCAGGACAGATTATGACAACAGCCGCCAAACAAAAACAAAAGGAATAATTAAAACTTTGCATTTGAAACTGGTATATTTAAATAACCTCTAAATATGGGGGAGACAATTGTAACAATTCCTGGTTTTGAAGTCATTACTCAAGAACCTTTTTAACAATTTTTATTTAGGCTAATTATTTATGTAGGTAACTTGTATCTGTGTTCTACTTGTTAGCCAAACTATCATCAAACGTATTTACAAGCAATGTTAGAGTCACAATATTGATTAAAATACTAGACGTTAGTAATGTGCAAGTCAGGTTTTTTTTGTAAGTTATATAGCTTTTTGTACACATAAAAGGTCTGAAAAGTTACAAAGCCCATAGTCCACACCAAAGGGAACTCCTCTATATCATAGAAAACACTGCTCCTGAACTGCCTGTAACTCCGTTAGAACTCCGGTGTTTCCTTTATCTACGTCACTAAGTCTACATTTGCATAATGCCCACATAGCAGCTTGTTTAGCACGCCCTCAAACAGAGCCAGTCAGAGCGGAAGCAGGGAAGTTTGGATAGTGGTTTCGCCCTGTCCAGAAAACGCCTTTTCCGTCAGTGCAAAGGCAAATTCCCTTTGTTTGGAATAAGTGGTTAAAACATTTTTTTACCTCCTAAATTTTAACCACTATTCCTCAGCAGTACACAAGTTGTACAACCCCACAGTTTGTTCTGCCTGACTCAGTGTTTCGGTATCAGACTCGGGCTCAAACAATGCCATTGTTAGTTAGCGGTGTTTTCAGTTGCTCAGCAAGCCTCCTGAGCTGAAATCTATGGGGCGTGACATTTTACTTGGATGTTATTACTGAGCCAGTCAACATTTTAATTATGTTGGGGTCAATTGTAACACAGCTACAATTGCCCCCAACCGTACCACTAATGAAAAGTTACCCTGCTAGCGCTAGCTAGTATTTGACAAAGATATGAACATTTTAGACAACAGAATGGTCATAAAAACTAGGCAGATTTAAATTAATATGCATTAAAGTTTACGACTATGAGGAAGATACTCTAGGTGAAAATAAATTACTTTCACACCTCAAAAATTTGCTTTATAAGAAAAACTTTGACAAGCATGAGTCATCGGTATGTCCTGGCAGGCATAGATCACCACAGAGTATGCCAGTTTTATGATTCTGTCTCCTTTCTGATTGGTGCAATTTGTGATGTTACAATTACCCCTTGTTGCAACTGCGCCCAGTCTCCCCTACCTCTTTGTTAGTCTATTTTGAGCAAAGCTTTTTGGGGTTGTTTGCAGGCATTTGAGGGAATTTCTTACAACAGTTAAATTTTCTCGGGTTTTATAGTCTAATACACAAATGAATCAACATACTAATACTGACAATGGAAACAATAAGGTTATACATAACCAACGGAAAGTTCCATAACCAACCGTTTTGCTACGGTTTCCTGGTTGAACGACATGTTTCCTGGAAACAAAGGCTATGTTCGGAATCACCTACTTACATACTATCTACTACATACTCATTGAGTACATACTATATATTGACTACTTAAAACGAAATCTAGAATACTGTTTTTTCATAAAGATTAAACCATATTGTTAGTATACTTAACTGGAACATGTGACCAAAACCCCGCATTTTTGTAATGCTGTCAAAGCTAAGAGGAAGTTGCCGAATTGCATTTTGGGGCGTGAAGCATCGTCTAGTAAGCTCTCTCGGGTACTCAACATTTCCCCAATTTGAGTTTGTCATCCGGGAACATTGTCCATACTCAAATTTCACATACTATGTACCGTTGGCATACTGCAGACTCATTTTCGGTCAAATGTAGTATGTTAAGTATGCATAGTACGCGATTCCGAACACAGCCTCTGTATTTGTCCTAGGAATGTGCACGGGAGGTGATTGACAGGCAGGTAGCCCTTACTCCTTGCACAACCTCTCCTGATTGGTTGGGGATAGGTGGGTGTCCCTAGATTTGTTAAAATCTGGTGACAGGGCCCAGGGTGCTCATACATAGCGCTCCTTCTCTCTGAGCATTTGTTTTAATGATATGCTCCAGGAGGTACGTAATAAACGTAAAAAAACATAAAATAATTAATTTATTGCTAGAATTCAAACTTACATACTGCACCTTAAATATTTATTTACGACATATTTACGCATTAGTTGACTTCTCGTCAATTTAGTAGGCTAAATTTTATTTAGCCAGTTTTAGTTAATGTTTATCCTAAACTAATAGCTAGCTATGTGGCAAATGTGGTTAGCTAATGCAAGCAAGACTGTGTTACTTCGCTACCTTACCAGTTATGGCAGTCCAGATATCAGTTTACTGTACCAAATGAATAGATGAGTGTTTTTGGTGTTCGTTATTAGATTAATTGATAACATTATCAACACTTAGTTTCGACCTTATAATCTGTCTACAATGAACGTATCTAGTTTAACTAGATAACATGGATTTTTTTTACATTTATTTAGCAAGGTTGTTCCTTAGATTAATTCATGAATTTCTGTAGGTGCAATGGCGAGTATCTTAACAGTAAATAATAAAACATTTGACGGTGAATGGCTTTACTTTTACAACAACGTTTGGATCACATAATAAATAGAAAATGCATTTCACTGAACAAATGCAATGTGATGCGTCGCAGCTAATAGACTGGCCGCCTTGGCGTGCACAAACCCCTATTTGTTAAAACGCACCCCCAGTGCAAACGCAGTTTGGTTTTAGCACCCCATGCTCTTTTGGCACTCCATTCCATGCTGTTTGCTTGTTGCATTGCTAAGGCTGGTAACTTTTTGGGCAAAGGTTTATGAGTTCGCTATATAGGCTAGACTTTCATAATTATCTGCTCACAAGTGAAGAGCGGCTAGCATATTAAGAATGAGCAAACTTTTAAGCGTTTAGGCTTCATGCTTAATACCGATTGGTACTCAGTTCATGAGTTATATGTCAACACTGGTCCTCCCGATCTGATTACTTTGTACAATATAGCACATTCATAAAAAAATATTTTAACAAACAATGCCAATGTGAATTTTCTTTTGAATAGCTTACACATTTTCTGAAGAGAGACCAACACATAATTAACTAAAATCAGAATAGATATATCCATTATGAGCCTGCGTTAGGTGTCCAGGACACAACCCCAGATTATCTAGAAAACACCCCTGCTTGCACCCCCCATGAAGCCCCCCAAGCCTTCGCAGCTGCTAGATTGGCAGTGCTGGTTCATCATAATTTAATGACGAACATATACAACTACTTACGTTTAGTTTTAGTTTTATTTTTGTTCTCTAAGCTCTAAATGTTTGCACATGTATTAAATTATTTTAATAAGTATTAAAATCACTCAAGACTATCTACAATGGCAGTAGAGCTTAAAGTGGATCGAGGGTAGGCCAAATAGAGCTGTGTAAAATTCTTCCAGTAATAGCTTGGGTATTATAACTTTATTGCATTATTTTCTTCTTTCACATGCATTTCAACACACTATTAATTACCAGAGTCATATTGTAGAAACAAACGTAGTTAATGGGAAATGGGCGATATTATGAAGGCACGGTTTATGCGGAATTGAATAATCTATTTTATTAGAATGCATTTTATGACAATGTAATGCAATATCTTCTATTCATCCTAACAGCTAACTGTAGTTCCGAAACAAGATCGAGATCCATACCTAGATCCACCATCATTATTTATCCAACACTTCAAGACTGAGCGATGAGCGCTACAACCATACTGAATGGAACATGTACTGTGCTCTCTATTAATTTCAATGCATGGGTGCAAAACACCGATTAAAAATAAGAAAATAACACATGAACCGATCACTTAGCAACATGCACGCACACTATGTCTATTGTCTTGATAAATTTGCAAGCTGACATGGCTTAGCATATGACGTTCCATAATGGCAAAATGATATCTAGTATATACTAATGGGGCATGCTTTGTGGTTTGCTTTGACTATTGTAAGCAGTTAATATTTCAATAACACTGACTTCTTGATTTGCTGCATTGCTAGTGAACATGAAACACCATGTAATTGTTGTTCATTACAGCAGGAGAGGGGAAGCGTCTATCCATGGCTAGGTGCTAACTAGAAACTAGCAAACTGACTATGGAATAATTAGCGATATGGTGACGCCATCACATATACTCACAGGTGCATTGGTGCAGATGTCCTGAACTGTTGGCGCGGTGTTTTTGTTATTTATGAGTTATTCCACTTCTGACGCTCCTAATTAAGGACCAAGATGAATCATACCCTTGTGTATACTGCCATCTAGTGACCACAATAAAATGTTGACTAACATATACATGTTTTATTGCGGTCACTAGATCACAGTATACTCAAGGGTATGATTAGGGGTCCAAGCAGCGAAGCTGCAGGAACCCTATTGTTCTTGTTAGTTTTATTATATTTATTATTCCGCCGTTTTTCAGGATTTCGCCTACTTCCCATGGCTCGCTTTTTATGAAACTTGGCAGGCTGATAGAGGTCTATGCCAAACCGAAACACAAACCTTCTGGGGTTCATACACCCATCCCTCTAGCGCCACCATTGGGTCAAAGTTGCAATTTTCAAATGCTTGTAACTTGGGCGCAGGTTGTCAACTTTGATTTGGTCATCTTCATGTTTGTCCGCTACATTGTCCGCCATTTTGAAATGTATGAACAACATACTTTTGAGAACTAGTCATAGGCCGTTTGTCGGATTCCCAACAAACTTCACAGGTTGCATCTTTGGACAGTGCCCATCAATAATTATTTAAAAATTTGGACAATTCCAAACACACCAGACGTCATATCCCGACAACTTCCTGCGGCTTTCGCTTCATAAGTAAGTAAAGGTATATCTCCACAACTGAATGGACAATTGTCACCAAACTTGGTACACATCATAGGTAAGACTAGAAGAGGACCTATGCTGAGTTTCGCTCCAATAGGCCAAATGGGGACGCTATACCAGAAAATCGAAAATTGCCTCCTGCACCTATACGCTCAGTCGTCTCTGTTTCTTCTTAGTTTGCACAGTTTGAATCCAAAGTTTCGTTGGCAGCACAGTGGCTCACTGGTTAGCACTGTTGCTTCAAAGCAAGGAGGTCCTGAGTCTGAATCCCAGCTGACTCAAGGTCCAATTTGGTGTGGCGTTTCACTTTAAACGCTTGCTATTCCTGAATGCAAAGAGATATTTCAATTAAACTTGGTGTGTTGCCTGAGTCAGGGCCGGACTGGGACCAAAATTTGGCTCTGGCATTTAATGCCTTGGCCGATGCACTACCCAAAAAATATAGGCCTAAATACATCCTCACATTTATCGTTGTACATCTAGTAAAACTTATTGGATGTGAATTATTATTGAATCAATGTTATACTCAACAACAAAGCAGACCGGCCCAGAACAGTCAAAAATTGGACTGGCCCTTCTGGCATTTGCCCAAACTGCCCGATGACCAGTCGGGGCCTGGCGGCCTGGCGTGAATGTAATGTTGTGGGGGCTGTTCTGTCGTACTGGGGCCTGGCGGTCTGGCGTGAATGTAATGTTGTTGGGGCCGTTCTGTCGTGCTGGGGCTTAGTGGCTTGGTGGCCTGGAATGAATGTAATGTGATTGGGGCCGTTCTGTCGTACTGTGGCCTGGTGGCCTGGCATAAATGTAATGTGACTGGGGCCGTCCTGTCATACTGGGGCCTGGTTGTCTGGCATGAATGTAATGTTGTCGGGGCCGTTCTGTCATACTGGGGCCTGGCGTCCTCGCGTGAATGTAATGTTGTGGGGGCCGTTCTGGCGGCCTGGCGTGAATGTAATGTTGTGGGGGCCGTTCTGTCATACTGGGGCCTGGCGTGAATGTAATATTGTGGGGGCTGTTCGGTCGGCCTGGCGTGAATGTAATGTTATAGGGGCCGCTCTGTCATACTGAGGCCTGGCGACCTGGTGTGAAGGTAATGTTGTGGGGTCCGTTCTGTTGTGGGGGCCGTTCTGTTGTACTGGTTCATGCCGCTTCTGTTGTGGGGGCCGTTCTGTCGCACTGGGTCAGGCTGCTTCTGTTGTGGGAGCCATTCTGGTGTACTGGTTCATGCCCCTTCTGTTGTGGGGGCCGTTCTGTCGCGCTGGGTCTGGCCGCTTCTATTGTGGGGGCCGTTCTGTCGTTCTGGGTCAGGCTGCTTATGTTGTGGGGGCCGTTCTGTCGTACTGGGTCAGGATGCTTCTGTTGTGGGAGCCGTTCTGTCGTACTGGGTCAGGCTGCTTCTGTTGTAGGGGTCGTCCTGTCGTACTGGGTCAGGTTGCTTGGACCCCTTCATTGCTGCCTGCAGCTATATTTCATCTTGGTCCTTCATTCTAGCTTCCCTCAAGTCTTACCCTCTTCCCATTCATTGTCTATGGGCAAATTACGCATGTAAAAGAGGCAATTAAAAAATAACTAGTGGACAGATTAATTAATACATGCACAGTCCATGGCATTCAAACTGACATTTTGGCGTTGCAATTGAGGCGAAATGCACTGTAGTTAGGTGCCGAAAAATGGGGCTAATAATAATAATAATAAAACCTAAGGATAACAGTATATGATTGCGTCTTAAGTGGCAATCACATAATAACTGGACGAAGTCATTCATTGATGCAGTTAACAAGCCAAGACGGTCAGTATAGCCTAACATAACAACTTGCAATTACAAAACATCAACGCTAAATGGTGGTATATGCCCGTGAAATCTATCTCCCAGTCAGAACCCTCTCCCCATTCATTTCAATGGGGCCAAAAACCGATTAAAAATAACAATTTAAAACGTAACACGTGAACCGATCACTTAGCTGTATGTAAGCGCAATAGACTGCAATACCCAAGACATGTGGTCACTGGAAAGGAATCGTTTGGGTCAAACATGCGTCAACATTCGGCCCAGATCGGTAAAACAGGTCCGACCCAGTGTCTTTTTGCACAATGGGCTACATCAAGTGTAGATCTGCATTACGGACCTTAGGCAGTTTTGTGCCATAAGTGAGCCAGATTAAAAAAAAATACAATTTATTTTTGCTCTAGTCTCGCGATGCTGGACCCATCTCCACACTTCGTTGTGCTGTGTCAGCGCTGGAGAAGAGTCTGGTACCATGCGTTGAGCTTTTAGAATAGTGGAGAAAAACGCTGTATTTTTAAAAAAAAATCATAGATCATAGATGGATTGTTCATAAAAAGTTTGGGAAGCGATCTTTTAAACGGTTATGTCTTAGTCAATTGATACCACAAGGCTACCTAAAAAGCGACTATATGTGGTTTCTGGTTTTGGGAACCCCTACCGTTTGCTTAGTGTAATTATTTTACCTAACCGTCTCAAAGAAGACATGTAGAATGCTCATGGTCACTGCATATCGCTAGCACCATCAACAACTATACTCAAGTATGATATTCTATTCTTGATTTAGTGATGCACTTCCGTGCCATAAAGTGATTCGTCACAGTTCTGCAGGAGATTGTAACCAGTTGCAGACAAAATGAGTGTTAAATATTTTGACTTCAGGAGGGCTGATCTGAATAGTGATTTTTTTCATTCTCCCATAAACATTACAGAGACAAACTATAGAAAGGTATTGATAATCCGTTAACCCAAAAAAAGTTGGATATAGCAGCTTTAAAGATATGTTGATTTACCTATAAAACAAAATATGCATTTGCCAATTGTAGTAATTGTACTTTAGTATTACTGGAATATAACTGCAGTATGTAGATATGCAATAGGCCTATGGCGCTACTGTTCCAAAACATTCATATTTTATTTTATATGATAATCAAGGAGAGTGGGGAGAAAATGCCAGAAATATGTGAAAGGGTAGTGTTGAAAAGGCTGTCTGTTCCTTTAAGACTGTGGAGATTGAGTGGCCAATCATTGCTCAATTAATCATCCATGTGGGACTTGTACTTTTTGTAGGACTAAGATGGCCCCTCTTTTGTCGGCCTTAAGTTTACCAAGTCAGCCAGAAGAATACATATTGCACAGAATACCAAACCCTCAAGAAAAAACCAAATTCTGCCACAGTTCTACTCCTTCTCTGTATTTCTGTGTCAAAAAATCACGGTCGAATTAGTCGGTTCTTAAATTTGTCATAAAACCCATAAGACTGGGAAAATGGTAGACTTCATTACACTATGGAATAAAGAGAGAAAAAAATGCCCCTCAAACTACGCATAACACATTAACATACTTGCAAATGTAAATTTCTTTCTTTTTAAAAACGATCAAATTCAGACACAAGCAGAAAAACTAAGGACATTTGAAATTTTTATTATTAAAAGACATTAAAAGTGATTCATGCCAATTATGTTTACATCTGAAGCGGAGTTACAGTGATGTCCTATGGTCGGCAGAGAGGCACTGGAGATGATTATGTACTTTTTACACAGAAGGATGGAAGGGACCAAACAATATTGCTGTTGAAAGATGGAGTGTCTCTGAACCATTAATTGATCATGTTCGGGATGAATTCAAATGTGCTATGATTTATGAGCTTGAATAAAAAGGCTGAAGGGGAGTGATAAGGAAAGAACAATGATTTATTCTAATGATGCGAGTTTAAGAGTTGGGAGACTTTATCTCTCTAAAGTTTAACCTTTAACTATTGCGTGATGCATATGATTACTATATATTTATTTAGAAAAGCAAAAGAATGTATTATCTTTAATTTTCTAGTGTTTTTGCTTTACAATTTGTACATCCAGTGGTAAAACAAACCCAGCAATATTACATAGAAAACCCTTTAGTTTGACTATAATCCACCAGCATGGGACATTCAAATATATTACACTTCAGCGGGTGTGCCAGACCAACATCTGACGACCTGAAGACTTGCACTAAGATACACGCACTGGATAAAAAAAGGCATGAAAATAATGCATAAAGTACTCGCAAATACTGAACATTCACTATATACAGACACGTGGCTCGCAGGGCTATCACTCGGGCAAACTGGATGGCAACAGGTGGGTCAACAATATATTGACAGCCCAATGTCCAAGCATCACACATGCAGTGGAGTTTCTTGAGGATAAAATGCCATACAGGCAGCAGTTTTGGACATCACTTAAAGATACAGTCCTATAATTGGATTAACAGTAATCTTTTTTTCTTTTAATCTGGATGAACAAAACAAAAGTTTAGGAGCAGCTTTAACACTGACAAAAAATAAATCACACAGAAAAATTCAAGATAATGTATGTACAGATGCACATCCTTTACATTTAAGTCCATCCTGTTGCTGCTGCGTAGTCCACTTGCTGGGGATACAAAGCGATTCGAATTCATAAAGAAAGGGAAGGTCAGATATATACCATATTTCTGATAGGCCCTCAATTCTGTGTAAACATTGAAGTGTTCATCAGATTCGGCTTTTCTCTTCATTATCGGAAGAAAACAAAAATGGTGATCAGTGCATTTTTGTAGTTAAACAAAAATGAAACAAAAATATATATACACACACAAAGACTTCAAACAGATACATGGAATGAACATTTCTTGTAAACTCACATCATCATTCCATTTAAAACAGATAAAATAGGCCTTCCATAATTCTACCTGTTCCCTTTCTATACTCTACTCGTATAGCTAACTCTTATATTAATAAATATATGTACGAGTGTGTGGTACTTGTATAGTTCATAGGGTACCATGTCAAGTAAGATACAAGTTGTGTATGTTTTTGAAAAAAAACCTACATTGTAACACCCAATGAAATGTAAAATTAGTTTGAACAAGCACATATTTATTTCCTATAAATAGCTTTAAAATAAATACACTAGTATCACATTATTTGTAGAATATCAGCTCTAAAGGTGATAATCTAAACTATCTAATTGCAAAAAAAGTCAAATTCTTTGATAGACTCCAAAAAAAATGTAAAACTCGAATCATGGTGCAAAATTGAGACAAAAAAATTTCACCTAACGTCCAGAATTGTACAGTAGAGTTTCCAAGATCAAAACAAAAGGGTAACTCAAGACGAAGAGCAAAATCTATGTTACAAGGAAGAAGTGAAACATAATGAAAAAACTAAATATTTATCCAACTGCTTTCTTTGCAGTTCAATAAACAAATAAAATATCCCTTTTCTGAATAAAATATTTCTTGGTCCATTCCCCTCTTTCCCTGCGTGGCTGGCAGCAGCGTACTGTCCGATGAGCAGAGGAGAGGAGTTCAGCTGAGATGACGAGAACACCTTTTTTGGGGGGCCGTGGCTGTAGCGGCGCTAGTACTGTAATGCAACCGTATTTTCACAAAAAGTAATAGAAATAGGTAATAATCGCATTGGTGTGGCGTTGTCTTGTAACAGCATGCTAGTCCTGTCTGATTTGTCAGTCATTGATCGGTGAGGGAGAAATGGTCCAATAGCAAGTGCTCCCAAGAACTGTCTGGATGTGATATGACCTAGGGAAGATTATTCTAGACTGTTCTGGACACAGCTGCTGGACGCATCCTCTCCTCCTCGTCTTTATCACCACATCCTCTACACCAGCTGGTAGCCTGAGCCAGACGTCTGGTCATACTCTATTGTATACTGTGAGGTCCAATCCACAGCAACGGGCCGAATGAGACCGCAGCAGCGTATCTCAAAGAAGTCTATGAGATTCCGTACACATCCGTGACTACAGACAGAAATGAAAGAGTATTAATGTATAAAATTAATGACCAGTACAGTGTATTTCAATATAATAATGAAATCGACATGCATCTTCAGTTATATAGCCTATTACTCTCCAATCACAAAATGGATACTCCACCGAGGCAAATCACTTTCAGTTATAGTGGCTACAGAGGTGATGACAGAAAAAAGGCAAGTACTTACTTGAAAGGGCTCTCAATTGATGTTGCGGTTACTTTAAAGTGCTTGTATCTCCTGGCATTCATCCTTTCGTTGGTGGTTATTCCTAAACTTGCAATCTAAACAGAAGGGTCAACTCAAATTTAAATAAGAGCTCAAGTGATTTTTAGTACAGGAATGTACTTACATGAACATGGTAATTTAGGTTGTTAAAGTCCCCCTCCAGTCGTTTTATAAAACATTAAAAAATATTCAGCTTACATCATGTTATGTTTTTTTCTGCAAAGTACGTTCAATTTTACTTTTTTTAAATCCCAAAAATGTAATCTTCTCCTTCTGCCTCATTCAAAATTCCTGAATCTTAGTCGCCCCGCCCCCCCTCTAGTCGAATTCCCACCCAGCCCCTGCCCCCCTCATCTGCCCTCACATATACTTGCTCCGGAGTCATCCCGCCCATGAACGGTGGTTGGTTAAAAATGGTTACTTAAAAGATTTGTGACATCACAAATCTGGCTTGTCTGAACTTGCACGCTTGAAACTGTCCTTGGTGCACTGCAGTTTCAAAGCAGTAATAATTGGCTACTTATTTTGCCCCTGATATGTCTTCTAGCGCATGAAAAACACCACAATGTCATGTTAAAAACTTGATTTTCACTGGAGGGGGTCTTTAAACAACACACCAGCTTTTTGACAGTAGAAAATAAATTGTGCGGACATCCTTCTTTTCAGTTCTGGGCCCGTATTCACAAATGTAAATGTGTTATATATGTATTTTAAATTGAACCTTGAATGGGTATAAATTAAACCTTTAAATAAGGAGTAAAAAAAAAAAAAAGGGACATTTTGCAGACTTTCAGCACAATTTTTACTGATATATTCAAAAGATGTGTTATGACAGTTTTATTGTAACCTACTGATGTTTGTTTCAGATTTCTAAATGTCCAGATAGAAATACCTGGGATACCATTTTAATGATTACGATCAGCAAACACATGGCCGATAAATATACACATTTTTCGCATACCTGGTAGAGTTGGCACATGATGAGCACAGCCACCCACATAAAGTGGAAGATGCTGTTTAGGAACATCCAGAACATCCAAGGTGAGCATGAAGCAATCTTGGTCAGATAGAGCCAGAATCCATCCTTGGCATAACTGGTGGCACAGTGGATCCTCCAGTCTGGACAGAGGGACAGTAAGAAAAGTAAAGAAACAATCTGGACCCATTTCAATGTGGTTTGTTTCAACAATACACAATAGGTCCTTCTGCAATTAGACAATTTCTTGGCCTAAGCTCTATTTTTTTGCCAAAGCTGCAGGGTGATTTATTTCGCCAACACATTCTCTGTTCAGAGAGCAGTGCGACTTAACACCAACACTAAACCACCTCTAGATCCTAGAATTTTTTTTTTTAATAATAAATGTGAACTAAATAATGTGATTTTACCCTCTCAATGAGAAGAAAGGAGAGCAACTTGGGAGTTGAAAAGGAAAAGTCCAACCTTACAACATTTGCTTAGCAAAGAAATAACAGCCAAATATCAGAAGACAAGCTATGGATAGTCATGACTCACAACTAGGTGGAATAAAGGGGAGGAGCTGTCAGTGACATTACTGAATGTAGTCTTGGTGATAAACGGAAGTAGTCACTACTTGTGTACTACTACTAATACTGAAAATCCTAAGTGAAATTCAGTGAAGTCAGTAATTATAATACAATCTTAATTTGTATAGTACTACTTTTATCAGCAGCAATAGCACCCTGCACTCCTTGGATGGGAGACCAGTTTCTGCTGGAAGTGGTGTTGGTTGACCAGTAGAGGTCACTCTACCCTCTGGTCTGTGGAAGCCCAATGCCCAGGAAAGTCACAGGGACACTGTCCTGTACATACCGCGTCTTTCTGATGGGATGTTAAACGGGTGTCCTGACTCTGTGGTCACTAAACATCCCATTACACTTCTCAAAAAGAGCAGGGGTGTAACCCCAGTGTCCTGGCAAAATTGCCGCCACACCTGGCACATCTAACCTGGCCACCTAATCATTCCCTTCATCTCCCAATTGGCTAGTTAATCCCCTCCCTACACTGATGTGTGATGAGCAAGTCTGGTGCAAAATGGCTGTCGTGGCATCAACCAAGTGGGTGCTACATATCGGCGACCAAACTGTGAGTCCCCCCAATATAG
Source organism: Galaxias brevipinnis (assembly GCA_036023535.2). NCBI lineage: Eukaryota > Metazoa > Chordata > Actinopteri > Galaxiiformes > Galaxiidae > Galaxias > Galaxias brevipinnis. Next base: position 44,225 of record JAVQIZ010063509.1, read on the forward strand.
TGTAAAGCGATTTGGGTGTCTAGAAAAAGCGCAATATAGTGTAAAGCGATTTGGGTGTCTAGAAAAAGCGCAACATAAAATAATAACAAAAGATTGCATTTGAAGTAAGAATGGATGCAATTGTAACATGTGCAATATATACATAGAACTACAGATTTGTATAAATGTTAGTTTAAAGATGAATTAAAATGTGTTCACTCACAGCAGATGCAACCGTATATCATCCAGCAGATCATACACAGCAGGAAGAACAAGTAGCCCATGAAATAACGGTGATTTCCACTTCCTGGAAGGAAAAAGGGAAAACATTTTTTTCCAATGGTTGGTAATCTGAGAATAGTTCAGGCGAGAGTAGAATGAATACGTGAATGGGGAGGTAGGAGATTATGCTCAGTTATGCTAGCAAGTGTGTTAAACTTTGGCCCATCACCTTTTAAGACTGATATAATACATTTCCTTTTTTTTTTTTTTAAATCAATCTATACATTTTCTATTGTAACATGTGTAATAATTACAGACCCAGCGTCAGGATGGAGGGGGCTGTTACAAATTATGAGGAGGCAATTTTATTTTTGTGCTAGCTTAGCACAGTGACCATAAGCTAAGTTTCGACTGGCACGCCTTTGTCGAAAGTGGCAAAAAACCTTTGAAAAACTCAAAAAGCTGTTATTTACACAATAGGTTCGACCACATATCTGTTGACGGAGCTATGCTAGCCATTACTAGTTATTTCTGCCAATATGATTTAGAAAAATGCCTTTCACAAGGGATGATAGGTATTCATAAGGGGAGGGGCAATATACAACTATGTCATTCAATTGGGCTCACTTAGGGCTCATTTCCACCAAACAGTAGGTAACAGGTCGGACCGGGTCTCTACATATCGGAACGGTTACACTAGATCTGTTTTCCGTTTCCACCGCACACGGGCACAGTAAAATGTAGGCAGGGTTCATAGCAGTGCAACAATTGTGACATTCGCTGCATCTCAATAACCACATACTATACAATATACTAAGCCAAAAAAAGATTTAGTATGTCCCATACATACATACAAAAATATTAATCAGAGTATTGCATCAAGTCAATTAAACTTCTGGGATATTGATCTGGTCAGTTAAGTAGCAGAGGGGGTTGTTAATCCGTTTCAGCTGCTTTGGTGTGAATGAAATTAACAACAGGTGCACTAGAGGGGCAACAATGAGACGACCCCCAAAACAGGAATGGTTTTCCAGGTGGAGGCCACTGACATCCTCATCTTTTCGGCCACTGACCTCCTCATCTTTTCGGACTGTTTTTCACTAGTTTTGCATTTGGCTAGGGTCAGTGTCATTACCGGTAGCATGAGGCGATACCTGGACCATACAGAGGTTGCACAGGCAGTCCAACTCCTCCAGGATGGCACATCAATATGTGCCATTGCCAGAAGATTTGCTGTCTCTCCCAGCACAGTCTCAAGAGCATGGAAGAGATTCCAGGAGACA
>JAVQIZ010063513.1:0-41442 GCA_036023535.2 Galaxias brevipinnis
AATAATTCCCCCCCCCCCCCCCCCCCCAGAACATGATGCTGCTACCCCCATGCCTCACAGTTTGGCTTGCAAGCCTCCCCCTTTTTCCTCCAAACATAACGAAGGTCATTATGGCCAAACAGTAAAATTTTTGTATCATCAGAATAGAGGACATTTCACCTAAAACAGTGAGATCTTTGTTCTCATAGGGTTACAGTTGCAAAACTGGCTTTTTTATGGCGCTATTGAAGTAATGGGTTTTTCCTTCCTGAGCGGTCTTTCAGGTAATGTCAATATAGGAATTGTTTCATTGTGGATACAGATACTTTCGTTATCATTTCCTCCAGCTTGTTCACCATGTAATTTGCTGATGTTCTGGAATTGCCCATTTTGCGGCAAAGTGTGTTCATCTCTAGGAGCCGGAACAAATCTTCCTGAGCGGTATGACTGCTTTGTGGTCTCATGGTGTTTATACTTGCACACTATTGTTTATACAGATGAACGTGCAATCTGATGAATCTGATTGCATCTAATCACCTCTTCGATGCATGTCTATGCTATGTTGTTTTTAGATGCCCTGGCCAATGCCAAGGAGGCCAACGTCAAGCTCCACACCACGTTGGACCAGACCCTGGAGGAACTCAACAGTTGTTGAGTAGAATCTTCCAGCACCAGCCCCACACTACCAAAACTCTTTGCGGGCTTGTTTCTGCTTTTGTGTTTTGGTTGGTTGAATTTAGAAAGGGAAGCGTGATTAGGGTGGGGTTTTTTTGGGGGAGGGGGCAAATAAACACTGTCTGCTGGCCACGCTCAGCCGAAAGTGTCCCTTTCAAAAGGCCCTAGTTAAAGCCTTTCCCCCCTAAATCTCCCGTTACCACTTTTCAGTATCAATAGTTTATTTCTGATTATTTTTGTTTTTTGGTTTGCTTTTTTAAACCTTTTAGCATTTCTCAAATGGGGAACATTCATTCACGTATCGTCTTAAGTTTAAATCACTGTTTTGATCTATTCCAGCTTTGAAAAATGTGTTTAGTGTTTAAATTAGTATTACATTTGTTGGCTATCTTGCCTTAAGCATCCCTGATAGTTTGAGGCTTTTCTATTCTGGCATTTAGTTTACATTGGACATTTTTTTGAAAGCTAATCATAAATAATCCCCATTTTACCTAAATATTATCATGAGTAATTGATTCCGATCCTTTTCTCCAATGTAATTTTGATATTTTCCTAATTTGTAACCACTTATCTGTCAAAATCAGCTTTTGGTGAGCTGTCTGAAGAATTGTAAGTAAGAACAGACTTGATGAAGGCGAAACTATTTTGATCAATTTAACATTTTTATTTATTTAATAGTTTATTCAATTTCCCACAATTACAAATGACTGTAAATGCTATATTTGCTAATCGACTAGCCTTTGTTTAGTTTCCAATCCATAAGATAATGCAACTTGGTTGTTGAGTCATGCAAAGCCATATTTGTACTCCGCCTCATTAACCAATACATTACATTCCTTTCCTGAAAACGTCCATCAAGGGACATTCAGTGGTGGTTTAAACTACCAAAATGTATATTACCTTTCAATTGATATGCTCAGATTACAAAACTGTTCCTACATCAGATGAAAATTATGAAATTGTTAAATTGATGTACCACAAATGTTACAGAATGTTATGCCAGAGCCCCAGCCCCCCCAAAACAAATGGATGGGTTGACAGGAGTCTCTACTAGTTGTGTTAATGTACTTTCACGGTAACAAGGATGAATGTCATTTCTGATCTTTCACCAATAGAACAAATGGAGGGAGGGTAGAATAGTGACATTGTCAGCCATCACGACACATTCCACTGCCAAAATGGAAGTATAGGGGGCAAATGAAAGGGAGTAGTAATTAAGGACACAAAAAGGGTTGTAATTCACATCTCCTACAAGTATAGATTACTAAACATTTTTATTTTCTGCAAATGAAGTAAGCAGTAATGGTTAAATTGAAAATAAACATACTACGAATTGCATCAAATGTTACTGGATCAATTTATTTTAACCTATTGGTATAGACATTGTTAGCTGTAATGTTCTCATTGTTTATAATAATTATGATATGAAAATGGAAGCATTTATAAAAATAAAGGACCACTATTCAGATGTACTTTCCATTTTTATTTTAGTAAATAATGTTCTACTTCGCTTATTCTTTGTAGGTGTGACTTCATGTGGCGGACTAAACATTATACACATATTCAAAGCATATAGGCTGGATAGATGATTTAACCTAGTACCTTATTCTCTTACTATTGCTGCATGGTCAATGAGAAAATATTGAAAATCATACAATATGATACCATACAGGTGTATGCAAGTTAATTACTTTCCTTCAGTCCGTCAATTCATTTCAATGAATGGTTAATAAATGTTTCTCTTTACTGACCTACCTGTGTGTAAATGTAAAAATAAAAACATTCTCTTTTTCTCATTACAAAAAATATATAATTATTCAACCCTTCAGCTAACTAATGCTGTGTGCTTAAGGTAGCTGAGCATGTTGTGAAATCCAATTCTAGAGTTCAGTAAAACAAAAAGACACCGGGAGCTTGGTTTTTTGCCAGTTTTTTTGCCTCTGCTATTAGGAAGCAGCTAGGCAACTTCTGTTAGCATTAAACCTTTTAGCAAAAATTGAAATTGTATAGATAGAACTTTCAGTGTGCAAAATATAGAGGCAACGACTTTTTCGTTCAGATATTATCAGACGTTCCCTCAGCCTAAAGATGCCACAGGTTAGACGGGGTTGAGCCATTTTGGACTATAAACATTCAAAAGCATGTTATCATTGGCATGCGATCAATATAATTATTGTTAAATAGTCATCAGTTAACCTGATTAGACTCTAATCAATATAATGTTCACACACAAAATCAATCATCTTGTCACAAAAAGGCAAAAGTTGAACATTATGTTAATTAAATTGTGAATTTTGCACTTTCCAAACTTGACAGTTTTCACAGAAAACAATCACTTTAATCACTACTGCCATGCCTTTTCTGCAGCTAATGAGAGAAGCTCCCGTAGCTGCTCCTTCAATGAAATAGTGTCCCCTTCATTCCTTATAGTCCAATCAAACTGCACTCCCTTGTCCAGCCCACATTCTGATTCTGCGTCATCAATCCCTTCAAAGACAAAATGGGTAGTGAACAAAACAATGTGCTTAAATTGGCATTAAAAAAAAAAAACAATTCCTAACTCAATTTGATGGCATTGATGGATCTGTGAATGTGTACGGTATAAGCAAATGTGCAAACCACAACTCAATGCTGTTTATGAATAGTTGAAATGCAAACAGTGAGTTGACAGCAAATGGGTAATGTTGGTTTGCATTTGTCTTTTGCTGCACACTCAATGGCATTAGGTACTGGTGCTATTGTTCGAGACAGACATTAGAATGGTATGTACACACATGTTGTTAACTGGTTTAGTACATACAAGGCTACATAGTTGGCATATCCCATAAGCCGAATACATACACTGGCCAAAAGTCATGTGAGCTAAGGTGTTTCAGCCCCACCCATTTCGAACAGCTGCATAAAATCCAATACATATCTGTGAAATCTTGAATTATGGCACTGTCATAGTATGCCACCTTTGCCACTAGTCAGTTTGTGAAATGTATGTCCTATTAGATCTGCCCCAGTCAACTGCAAGGGCTATTATTGTGAAGTGGAAGTGTCAAGAACTGTGTGTTGGGAGTGTAATGAAATGGGGTGCAATGGCCAAGCAGCTGCATGCAAGCTCACATCACCATGCACAATGCCTGGCAATGGTTGAAGTGGTATTGTTCGTGAGCGTGTATACAGAGATTACATACATTCTTAAAAATAAAATTAACCTATCTATTATAGTGTCCACTTGTTGTTACTATGATCAAATAATGAAGTTGAAACTCAAAACTCTTTTGAAAACTCATGCGAAGCCACCCAAATGCTGCTAATGAAAATAAGCGCTGCGTTGCGTAGGTGTCGCACTGACATTGCATTGCAGTACGTATTGCGAGTTCAGTGTTTCATGCCACAGAAGATTGAAGTATGTGCGGCTCTCACATAAAAGAGCCAGAACAGACATCCGCTCTACTGGGTTATATACATAAAGATTTGAATGGAGAAATAGCACAGCTTGTAAGAGCATTTAGGGACAAATAGTGGTGGCCTTGTGGGTAGGACTGCTACCTTATTACCAAAAGGTCATGAGCTCAAATTCTACCTGGGAACAAAACCATTAGTCTGCCATTGAGCAAGGCACTTAAGCCCAATTGCAATTGCTCTGTAATTTCATTTTATGAGACCTATTTCACCCAGCTTGCATGACTGAACCAATAGCATCCTGTGAGTGGTGTGGGATGGAGTCTAGCTGATGACAATACAGTCACCATTAAAACCCCAAAAGTATTAAGTTCTAGCTCTCATAATAAGCTTAATATTAGCATAGAGATTGTGTTATAGGCACTCAACATGATCATGATCTGTGCTGGTATAGCGCATATATATATATATATATATATCGTATAGGATGCACCCTTTTAGCTGCATACATTACCTATTGTGAATTCCCAACCCCTCTCCTTCCGAGTACTTTCTGAGGCCTCCACTCGGACACAGCGTGACTGACTTGGATACCTGCTCCGAAACCATTGTAGGTCAGATAGTCGTCGCGTGTCACTTACAATCTGGTGAGGAAAAAAGGTTGTGAAAAACTGACAGCAAAAAGATCAGGATGTTCTGGACAATTCCAAATTCAGTTAAAATGTAAATTTGTTCTAATTTAACTTCATACTTTCCTAACTCCCATACATTACCTCAGAAGGGTGTGGTACTTGTGACTTACCCAAATAGGTTGTCGGGCATCCTTGGTTGCCAGTGTACAGAAAAACCCTGGATCTTGCCTTCTTTGCATCTCTCCCCATTGAATCATATCAGCACGGTATTTCTCTTTGTACTGGCCAGTTCCTAACAGCTCTTCAAAGTCCAGTCCATGTTCCTGTCAACAGAGAAGTTTTTTGTATTTGTAAGTGGTCAAATAAATTAATGTTTATGCAAAAGTACGTCACTTGCACTTCTGCATGATTAATATGGTATCAGTATGATTAACAACTTGTGCAAAAGGTACAAATTGCAGAACAGAATTACAATCCAGCCAACAAAACTAGTAATAACAATAGCCAGTCATTTGTATCAAATGGTGTAATTATTTGTTAACTTTCATTATGAGCATTGTAATGTTCCAAGTCAAATATGTTGTATTCTTTCAATAATTTATCAGAATAGATCACTTCAAAACCACTCCCCCTACTGTTTAATAAATGGTTCCATCTCTGTCGTTCTAACAATTACCTCTTTTCTAACAATTACCTCATTTGTTCTGAGAGCTATTACTTAACTTGGGTATGCCCCCATTACGTTCTAAGCTAAAGATCCTCACTAAAATATCAAATAATGGCACATTAAAAACTGAGTGTGACAAGGAACTTGCATAGCCAGTATTTGGACAGCATTACACACCTTACATCCTGCTTTGTCAAATTAAACTGATTCGGCTGACAATTTCTTTTGCATAAAAATCGAGTATTTCCCCGAAATAAGGCATATATATCAAAACGGGTTTAGGCAATTATGGTATCCTGATATTTCTGCGAAATTAATTTACTTTCCAGTTGTTGAAAAATGTATCAGAAATATCACATACTTCAAATAAAACTTTTTTTCGCAATGACTACATGCCAGGCTGTATTGTTTTTTTGCATGGTTGACAATCATAAATGGTAGCATTTCAACACAAACTACCTGTGCATATTGGTGTTTCAAAGGACCTGAGAGACGCAGGATGCAGCAGATTTCAGGACCTAATCTAGAACAGAAACGCTAATTACTTTAACACCAATCATCACCTAAATTGTTTCTTTAAATGTAGGGTAGGCAACTGTTTACGTTACTCGATTACCTTTTGAGAATCAAATCTGTAATGTAATCTTTCCCCGACTTGCGTTTGCCACTAAATAAAAGGATTAATTTAGGTTCAACCATCGTTCTCCATTAAATACTTCTTAAAAACAAGCTGATAAATATGATTTAGCTGAAACTTTAAATCAAGATCGGATCAAACGCATCATAAAATTCTACCAATCCCTGGTTGAGGAACAAAATCGTACCACCAACTCAGCTACCAGCCAGTAATACAGCATTTATAAACGCCTTTAAATAGGTAGCACAACTATTATACAATACATTTTACTGGCCATCTGCATAACGTTACTTTAAGTTCTGTTTTTGATGATTATATAATATCACAAGATAATATTTTAAACCAATATTCTAGAAAAAACATTGAATAAATAGGTTTACAGTCATTACGGTAGGAAGAGTCTACCATCATGTCCCAATGTAAGGGGTGTTTTTTTAAAATGAAGACAAATCACTATCTTGGTGCAAGATACATTGAAACTAAATATGTGATATAATGGATGTAATTGTATAATAATGTAGATAAACGCCATATCAAAATGTATCATCCCTTGTGCCGATTATAATCAAAAACCTTAAATACGAAAATATACCCCCCCCCCCCCGTTATCACACTGGTAAAGAAACACTGGTGACCCGGACACATTACATTTTGGGGTCAAGTGAAGTCACAACTTTGTCAAAGGGACTTGAAAAGAGTGTCCGAGTTCACGTCGAAGTTACCGCATCATAGTTTGATCATGGCACTAAGATCGTCTCTCTTAAGACGGGTTTCAGCAGTCAGAGGGGATTTCTCATTGAGCTGTTTATGTCATAAACGGGTAGGTAAAATGCAATTATGTACATCTCGTAGATTGAGGTTATCCAATATGTATTGACTAATATACATACTAACATTCATGTAGGGAAAGGACAAGGATGGTCCTGCTGAGACTTGAGACCTGACAGGTCACCCGCTATATATTTTACATAGCCCTGATAACCAGTATTCCTTTGCAAAATCAGACAAAAAAAACTGCTCCAGAGAAAGTCACATTTTGAGGGCCACATTCATTATAGACATAACGTCACTTTAAAGCTGGTTGTGTCTAACTTGTCAAATATTTTGTATTCTTTCCCTGCATAGTTTTTGAGCAATGGGACCAAGACCATGTATCAGACGACTGGCCCTCCTCAAGCGAAGTTCTTCCCTCCATCTCTGGACTGCATGCTGGTCCCAGGAAGCTACAAGAACAAAGTAGCCTTCATCACTGGTGGAGGAACAGGCCTAGGGAAAGGAATGACCACAACACTGTCTGCACTAGGGGCTGAATGCGTCATTGCAAGCAGGTGAGTTTCCTGAACAAATGTGAGCCTACAATAACCATTGACACAATTCGAAATCTGGGTTAATTCTATATGTCAACATTTCATGAAATGACTAAGCAGCTTGTCATGGATGTTTCGGTTGGCTATTTTCTCTAGAATAGCTATTTTCTAGGGATTTGTTTCATACTGTATAGTCCTAACCCATGTTGTTGTTTGTAAATCAAACATAAATATCTGTGCAAATATCTTTCCACAACATGTGAGTGAAAGCATATTGTAATAATCGCTGTCAGTCTATAAATTGTCACTCAAAATATACTATGTCAGCAGTAGGGCAGGATGCTAATGGTTCATTTTCCATTTCCAATTTTTTTTTTCAGGTGAGGGCCATCTGATTGCTCTGTTCTACTTTCTAACATTTGTTATTGGTTGTCCTAAGTCAAAGTCTGGGGATTGAAAATATATTGATTGAAAATAGTTAAAATTTGTAGGATCGTCCAGGCTTTTCAAACGTCTTTATGTTAAGTTAAAAAGCAAGTTGACGGACAAGACTTTTTAGGGGTGTTCTTCTCAGTGCAATGTGTGGTTTTGTTGGGGGTGTGGATAACATGGAGAGCATTTCATGTTTTATTTCGTAATATTTCAACAAATTGGTATTCTTTCACTCTTGCATCACCCTTTTTCAAACCTCGTTATCAGTTTTTTTAAAATAAAATGTTTTATTGATTACAATCATTTGAGCTAAATAGCTCTATGAGATAAACTGGTTTGGCCAGTTGGTTTAAGAGGACTGCAAAGTTTAATTGATTGATTTAATTTGTTTTGTCTAGAAAACTGGATGTTTTGAAAAAGACTGCAGAGGAAATTACCAATCAGACTGGTAACAAGGTATTTTGCAATATTGTTTCACTTACGCAATTTAATATTTTTTATGTAAATTTTTTTCTACTCTTGCCACTTTCATTCTTCACTGTTAAAAAAACACATTTAAACAAAAACAATTACTGTTAATGTTCCTACATGTGCAACCTGTAATTGCAGGTTCATGCTGTACAGTGTGATGTGAGAGACCCCAAGTCAATTGAAGCTGCTGTAAATCATATGGTGGAGGTGGCAGGTCTACCTGATGTAAGTTCTCACAAGTTGGTTGACTGCTTGTTTTCCTCTTAACTTTTCAATCCGGCTTGGATCGGATAGATTGGTTTTGGATTGGGAACCATAATTTGGTTAGCCTCAAGATTAATTAAGAGCATTTCTCCTTCAGAGAAAAAACTATTTTATGTGCATTAGATGCAGAGTACTGTATGGATGTTTACTTGAATTGTTAAATAGATCAGTCAAATACGTTTTTCACCCTTTTAGCAAATGTATATACAGGCCCTTTGATAAAACAATTTTTAGATGTAAACTAAACTCAAACATAAGTCAGAGACACTTCACAAAACACCTTCACTTCATTCCTTCTTATTGCAGGTTATCATTAACAATGCTGCAGGAAACTTTGTCTCGCCTTCAGAAAAGCTGTCTGCCAATGCATGGAGGACTATTACGGACATTGTTCTAAATGGGACAGCCTTTGTCACCCTTGAGGTGGGCAAGCGACTCATAAAGGCAGAGAAAGGTGATCTTTAAATTGTCATTTAAGACTGCAAAGCTGGACTGTCATGAATTGAATTTGCAGTTTCTCTGTTAGAATTCACAAATACGGTTCAAAGAGTTTTTCAGTGCACAAATAATGGTTATACATATTTATTCTTACCCGTGTTACCAAAGAAGTACGAAAATGTATTTACATTATGTCTTTAAGACAAAACATATAAAAAAATAAAAAATTTTGTTTAATATTATTTCTGTTCTTTGTTGACTTGCATTAGTCTCTAGCTGCTTGCCAGACTAAAATGTGGGTATAATTTGTGGAAGGCAACCGAGGGACATTCTCTCCCGGGGCATGTTCTGTAATGTTTAAGATGCCAATATCATTCATTTATTTAATGAAGCTGCTGACTTGAAGTAGAGCCTAAGAAGAAGAAACCTAAATGGATTGTACAATATTAGTTTACAAGGAATACCTTTTATCTATCTTGCTTTGTGAATTGTGTCTTCTAGGTGCTGCTTTCCTGGCCATCACTACCATCTATGCGGAGAGTGGTTCTGGATTTGTGGTTCCCAGTGCAGCTGCCAAGTCAGGAGTGGAGACCCTTTGCACGTTTGTACCCAAAATAATGCTGTTCCAGAGCATCTTTACTATTGTCAGGAACTGACAAGTCTGCGGTTTGAGCCATACTAAAGCTGATGCAGGAAATGTTCATAGTACAAAGTAATGCTTGAGGTAGAAGCAAGTTTACCTCTCTGTCTTTACCAGCTTTTAGTGAATTCTCTGCTGCTAACTTAGAGTGCATAAGATTGAATCGTGGATAGTCTGCAGTGCTATGTTAAAATTACATGAACCTTTCTTCAATGCAGGCAGATTTGAAAACATGATTTTAGCGTTCTGTGACAAACTGGTGCAAGAGGGCTAATTCACATATAACACCTCCCTCTTCCACTCATGAAGATCACAGCATTGACTGCTGCCTAAATGCCCTTCAAAATAATCATCTTAAAGGGGAATGGTAAATGATAACTAGTTTTTGTCCGTTCCAGGATATAAGCAAATCCAGCTGCCTGACTTCAGCATCTTACAACAACTTCAACGTCTTGCTTAGTCTGCTTTTGACCCAGTGACTAGACTACCATAGCTTGTTCATTCCAACTGCGTATTTTTCCATCTAGGTCTCTGGCAGCAGAGTGGGGAAGGTATGGCATGAGATTCAACGTGATTCAGCCTGGCCCTATCAGAACTAAGGTAAGACTAAGGTATTTTTGGTATGTACCTGGGGAGCAAATGGATTTGTTTTGTTAAAATCTATTATGGCTCCCACTACGAACCATGGTCTATGCCAGTGAATGTGGATTCTGTAGAAACACCACATCGATCAATTGGAATTATACTCTGAGAAAGGAACTTAATCCATAAAGTTTATTTTTATCTAAAAATAGTGAAAAAAACAAATGTTGGTTGTCTTTTCTGTTTTTCTTATCTGCTGCTGTTTATTTTATTTTTAAATTGGTGAGTTGTCTTCCTTCAATTTTTTTGCTTTGTCAAGCCATTTCCACAACTGTTCAGTATGCTGTTTCCATCATTTTTTCAGGAACCTCTTTGTTTGTTTCTCTGTTCAGGGGGCCTTCAGTCGCCTTGACCCAACGGGCATGTTTGAAAAGGCAATGATTGGCAGGATACCTGTGGGGAGGCTGGGCACACCTGAGGAGATTGCCAACCTAGCAGCCTATCTCTGTAGTGACTATGCAAGTTGGGTTTCTGGAGCAGTAAGTCAAGTGTCTCTTCACATTATGACCAAGCCATGTCTGTGCCCTCAAAGTTCTGTCCCTTATCAACCAGTCTCAGATGGACTACAGACTAACTTGAAACCCAACACTTGTATTGTAGTTAGCAAGCCAGCTGAAACCCCAGTAAAAAAGCCATTTACCCCCTCATGTACACACAAAGAGAGCTTTTAAAGTCATCCAAATTCATGCTTAACTCTTAAGGATTCATTTGAATAAAAATGCACAATTGTGGACTGGCTTTCTACTATTATGCAGAACAATGAGAGACACTGGCAAGAACGTGATGGGTGAAATGGTATAATCTGTGTCTTTACATTTGTGCCTGTATAGTATGTTCATTTGTAAAATTGAGAACAAAGCATTTCCAAATGCTGTATCTAGTACATAAAATGTGAAAGCGCTCCACTAGGTACTGGTTATAAGAGGTTAAGAATTGATTCCATAAAGGTGGAATATATACAAATAAGGCTACAAGCTGTTTTTGGATGGTGTGCTCATGTCCCCTTTAGCTTTTGCTTTTGATTGTCCCCTGGAGCCCAACTTCTACTTAGTTACCCCTTGAATTTTTTTTTTTACTTTTGCATTAATGTTTGAATGAAATACAGGAAAATTACATGTAAAAAGGAAATCAACCATTGTGTCCTAGGTGGTGGTGGTTATGGTAGTAATAGTAGTAGCAGCTGTAGCTGTAGTAGTAGTAGTAGTAGCTGCTGAGTATACCTCTGTAATAGAACTTGAATACCGGTCTTCATAAAGTCATCTCCCAACACGCTTTCGAGTTTACAGAATGTGATTCCTCAATAAAATTTAGCTTGAAAAGATATGGGGACATTTGATTTTCTTGGTCCCTTGAAGAGGAAGAAAACATCATGTTTTACCATTTTTAAAGATCTGTAAAAAAAAATATCATGCAAATCTGTTTTCAGATTATCCGGATGGATGGTGGTGAATACGTCTCCATAGCCGGGGAGTTCAATGAATTGAGACAGGTACTGTGGGTGTTTGGATGTTCAGATATTCAGTGAACTTACCAAAAAAAGTTATATATTCAATTGATAAATGTGTATGTCCTAGGTCACTAAGGAGCAGTGGGATATGATGGAAGCAATGATCAGAAATACCAAGGGATCCTAGGCTGAGGATTCCAGAACACAAGACAGACGTTCACCTCTATTCAACTGGCATGCTTGCTGCCTCTGCTTAGGGCATAGCTTTGATGATTGCTCAACTGTTAAACATCTGAAATGGAAAATAATACTGTAGAGACAAAGATATGCAGTAAGTCCATTTCAGGTCTGAACTGTAAAGAAACAGTAATTTCTATATCACCTTTTCAAATAAGTATCAGTGGTTAGTTACCACAGGTGCCGAATTCATGAGACGCAAACAAAAAAAACTAGCACACAAGCACCTAGGGAATAATGCATAAAGCTCCTAATAGTAATGCAATTAGTCTGCATGAAGTTGATTATGAATGTTTTATGAGACAAGGTGTTTAAAAATAAACAATGTTTTAAAGGGGGTTCATTTTTGATTTTATACATTTTCAGTGACCTGTAAAATTGTGGAACGTTCACATGAATACATCCAACCTGTTGCACTGAGCAGGGCAGTTAAAAACTGTTAGGAGAAAGTTAATCCCTGGTGCTGTGTGCTTACAATTTGGAGTTTATAGTTGAATTCACAGAACTTGATGGAAGGTTCTTATGAAGTTGTTAATGTACGGAGAACTAAGAGTAACATTTTGCAATAGAAGTGTTTGTGTTGGCATGTCCCAATTGGGTTTGCAAGTCAGCCAATTCCTGTCTTTTAGTTGCATGTTAATAAGGTATCATTTGGACATAAAATATTGCCCTTTTGCCATTACACATGTCAATATCTTGTCAATTAGGCCCACCCTATTAAAGCAGGAAGCAGCAAGTATTTTACAACAAAAAAACAACATAACTACCTCCCTTTCACTAGTCATATCTCCACCTATCTGACATTGACCATGCAATCATAGCATTGGGACAAATACATTAAACATGCCTGGTTTTTGTGCAAAATAACTGTTTGCAATCTGTACCACTAGAGGGCATGCAACACACGTACTCACTTAAATTGTGGTTAATCAAAAATATCCTATAAAGAAATACTAATCCTAGTGTTGAAGTTTTCATTATGTTTATTTAATGCATTCTAAACCATTTATCCTAGTTATGTGACTGTCTGCAACCTTTTCACAATAGTTTTATGGCCTTAGTCAGAATGGAAAGTATTTTTTGGATATGTAGCCAAAAATGTAATACATATTTTTCTATGTATATTTTAGTGGGACAAACTCGTCACAGTAATATGTATTAATCATCAGTTAGGAATAATTTATGTCATTTAGGCAAGTTGCCATTCCATGTATGTGATTAACAGGATTTTATCCATGATATTTAACATGAAATCCCAATTACCAACTAATTAGCAAAAGCTTTAGAGAATGTAAGGCTTTTCATGTCACAGAGGGCTAATGAGAGTGATTCTACATCACCAATGCACACTTGCACCTAATTATCATTCAAATGATCAATTAACCCATTCATATGGTTAAGTATTAATGCCTCTTTCCTATTGATATCAAGTTTGATCACTTGACACTAAAAAATTAACATACCATTGCACCTCTGTCCAACACCTGAAAGCTGAATAATGAGTTTGACATGTTTTGTTGAATAAAACAGTGATTTGGCTAAACCAAAACATATTTATATATTTGTCCTTTGAATGTGATAGCATTATTGTTCACAGCAGTCTGAGAACTTTCAGCTTGCAGACAGTTTTAAATGTGTCTGACCTGAGCTTAAGCTTGTTTTCTTAGGCAGTTTGAGTAGAGCTGAATTCTAAGGTGCATTCCAAGCCAATACTGGGTTTGCCAGTACTATAATAAGTGTCTAATAGTAAATAAAATATTCATACTATAAATAAGTTAGACATTTCTGAAACACCCAACTTTGAATGTTCGAATACTCTTCAGTTCAGAATTGCTCAAACTAATGACCCTTACCATCAGATGGATGTTATAAGCATGCTGGCTCAATAGGCAAATAATACCAAAATAATACGATTCTGGAAGATCTCAGAAACATGTTCATGCCTATCAGTCTGGACAGAGACGAACAACAACAATTCCAAGCCTATGATGCTCCACCAAACCACAATCAGCCACATAGACCAAATAAGGAAAGTTTCAGGTCCTTGTGTCAGAGAAACCCTTCTGAAAAAAACCCAAGTATTTTATAAAAAGGTATGGAATGCAACATGTATGTATTCATGAATAATTGACAAAAACTGTGGATTGTCTATTTTACTTTTGAAAAGTAGCCTATTTCTCACAAAATATAATTTACTTTAAATTGTGATTCAGAGTGCAGAGGACTGAGTTGACTGACATGGCTCCTGTTGAACATACCTTACTTGATTCAGGTAAGAAAGCTTGTGTACACCATTCCTGCAATAAATTAAGTAATATTTGTAATACTATACCATACTATGTGATATAATTAAAGTTCAAGATTTGACTTCTTAACCTATTTCAGTGCATGACCCGAACTAGACCTAGTGACGCAGCACCTATTCGTTCAGTGAGGGTATCATTGTTCCACAATATTCAAGATGATTTATTTTAATTTGTTTAACTTTGGTCAGTGTCTAACTAGGGTTGACTGAATGCCTGCAGAGCGCCCTCATTAGGGAATTGGTTTCAGCTGTAGCTTGTAGGCCATTAGATGATGCCCAGCTGTGTCTGCTGTCAATGTTGCAACAGAGCCCCCCTTCATTTTAAGTGGTTGAGATTTTGTTTCAAGGATTTACTCCTTTTCTTTCTTTATGGAAGCTAAGTTTTGTGACAAATTATTTTTCCCTGTTTGCTTGGTAATCTTTCAGCCAATTCTGTTGGGTTGTTCTGGTGGGAGCCTTTCAGGAACCCTACAGTGGTCAACTTCAGCGTTTTCATAGCAGAGGGCCAGCAGTTTCACCTGGGTCTTTCTGATAGCTCTACTTACCATTATGGCTCTTCTCAAGTTAATTCTCTATTGTTGGGAAGTTAAGAGGGGGGATGCAGTCCTTGACCCCAGCAAACCTGGCTGTATTGTACTGAATCTGACATGCAGTACTAATAGGCCCACCTACTGTTTAATATAACAAGTTCATGTTTGCCTACTTTGCGAAAGCCATGCTTACAGTTTGGGATCCCAACCTGATGACAATCCATTATCATTTATGTTCTGTTGTTTTATGTTCATAGCTGCAAGTTCTATAAACGGATGTGGAGAAACAATAGAGAAAGATCAATCTTTGAGGGAAAAACATCAACCGCAAAATAAATATTTTTTGCTTTAAAAAAGAACAGTTAGAGAGTGTAGGCTAATTTATTTGTTGGTTGCATGCTGCATACAGCTCAATTTGAAGGTCTACATTTTAGAATATATTTTTAGAGTTAAGAAAGAATAGTCATCTTTACAGTTGACCCCTTTCATGTTATTGCATTAACAGTGGTGCTCAAACATTAAAATGTGTATCTGTTTCCATGCCAACTGTTTCCTCTCTGTGTTCACAATACACCACTCAATGTGGCAACCATACTGTATAGGCATGCTGTATTTATGTTGCAAATTAAATATATTGTCAACTCACAACAATTTAATAAATGATTTTCATCAGCGTTTCCATTTGGACATAACAGTCACTGTTAATTGCTCATGACAATCACAAAAACACAATATATGTAAGCTTGTGGCGTTTATTAGCGGTGTGCATTCTGCACAAGTGCTTTTATTACTGCATAACAATTATGTGTTGTGGTGACTTTATTTAAACCTAATCATACTGGGTTAGGGATGATATTCATGAACATTTGCATCAAATAAAAAAAAAATTCTATTTACCTTATGATGCATAATATTTCCTTTTTTTTAAACTGAATGTTGCTTTCCCGCAATCCCACTTTCAATTTTTACACATTATTCACTATTCTAGTTTGGTGCTAATTCCCTGTAATAATCATCGTCCCCTTCCATTCAGTTGCTATTGATACTCTGGTCCATTTTGCCCTGGTCCACCAAATGAGAGCGGGCGATGAGGGTGTTGAGGAACCGCTGAAGCATCTCTGCCCTCATCTTACTGATCTCCAGAACCTCCTCATGGTTCACCTTCTCCTCCCGACTGTAGTCTAGAGACACCTATGAAAACAACATCACACGATGGGCTTCAAAAGTTCCATGACTGAACAATGACATTTGCCATGGTTCTAAAGGAGTGTGAATGGTTTTATGTGAAATAGGATCTAGTTGATTATTTTTGATGCTTCTCAAACGCCACGACCAGGGTTTTGCTATATCACACAAGTATTGAACAATACATGTCAAATTGAAATGGTGGGTTGTTCTATACAGTTTAAACTAGGTTTGAGCCTTTCGATTTTTACAAGCCTAACTGCACAACAAAATGCTACAGGACGTAGGTTTACTATGAGGTGTCTCTGCATGTCAGAAGTTAAAGCTAGGTCTAAGGACCCGATACAAATTGGGTAACTAATGCAGATAGGGTAGCAAGACAGACATTCTGTGGTCAACATCAATACATGGGAGTTAATGAAAAAGAGTTGAATATATGTTCATCCCTTTGATACATCTAAAGATAAGAGTAGTGTGACTACATGAGCACTTTTAGAATTTGTGATATTTCCTTAGAATTAAGTAGTAAAGGCACAACTACCACAATGATCTGGTTTCCTATGTAGCTGCACGGGGCAGTAATGTGTCATACTCTGCTCATTAACAGTCCTGGGCAGGGATACCAGCTAATATACTGTAGAGCATTTTGCAACCAACCTTGTTGGTTATTAGGGAGAGACCGAAGACTCGCAGACCACAGTGCTTGGCAACTGTCACCTCTGGGACTGTGCTCATTCCTGTATAGAAAGAGGTGAGTGAAGGGAAGGACATCAATTAACTATTCAGTATACAATTAATGAGTTTAAATTGAACCCAAAAACTTATGCCTGAATGCTTATTCAAAATGCTTGAGCTCTATCGTAGTCTGAGACCTTCGATTTGGCCACAGATAGCACCGCTTATGAATGAAAGTAAGTAGCTTCATAATAAATTTTTTGTGAAGTATCCGACCCATTGGACCTAGATTCAAACCGCACTGGATACTTGACTAAGCAAATGAAATTCTTATGGGGGACAAGAACTCTATTTGAATAAGACAGAAGTACACACATCACAATTGTGACCACAACCACTGAGCTCCTATGTTCTCATTAGAAAACACAAAATATACACATAATAGCAACATTGTTTCCTGTTGGGTGGAAATTCGATGTATATTAGCACCCTTTCAATGTGTGTTTACCTCATGAGTCAAGTTACAAATTAAATTCAGAAGTGTGTTTTGCAAGTGTTTACGACTGTTGACAAAATGGTTTGTATAACTACTATAATGAGCTACACACGTGGCTCAAAGTGAGTTATAACAGTAGTGTTAAGGTTTGGTATATACTAACCCACAGAATCACTCCCAAGGATCTGCAGCATGCGGGCCTCAGCTACCGTCTCGAAGTTGGGGCCGCTCACCATGCAGTAGACCCCCTCCCGAACAAAATTGGAATAGCCTAATTCAGCACTAATGTCCAAGGCCAGCTTTCGTAGGTCCTTGCTGTAAGCATCTGACATGCAGGGGAAACGAATTCCGAACCTTCCAGAGTGAAAAAAATGTTATATGCTAATAAGATATAACAAAACATTTTTTGAACTAGTCAAATACATAGATATAAACAACTTTATACTGAATAACATTTTTAACAAGGCATCATAAATACATACACTACGGCAAATTCTGTCTTTATTCCTTGATGACATTATTTAATATTGCTGTAACAGAATACCTGCAAGGCGCACCAAAACATAATCACTAACAACATTTATTTTGAAAGTTTAACCTGTTCCATACAGCTGAAGGAGTTCAGCCTCAGTTTAGGGCCGTCACAGATCTGGCATATAGATTCTTTGACCTATCTGCATTCTATGTTTTGAAACTAAATGTAATTATTGTAAAGTACATTATCAAAATGTGGTCATGTTTTTTTTTGCATTATACATAGAAAAAACATAAAAAAAGGCAATTTGTGCACAAATGGTAATTATCCTTACCGTTCATCATTGGGTCCGCATAGTGGGTGCTGTCCAGCGAAGCCCGGTAGATTAATGTGATCCTTGATAATCATGATGTCACCAACTTTAAAGTCTGGACAGAGGCCACCTGAAGCATTGGTCACTATAATAGTCTTGACCCCCATCAGCTTAAAAATACGAACTGGTAATGTCACCTAAAATGAGGACGAAGCCAATGCGAAAAGAGGTGGGTCACAGTCACAATTCAAACTGGTAATGTAGGGTTATTTAGGCTATTAGTAAATTTAAAATAAACACTGTTTGAAGAAAATAAATAAAAACGGGCTCCCGAGTCTTTCTTTGTAGTGTTTTTTTCTTTGGTATATTTTTACGTTTTGGGGCCTCTATCCATCAGGTGCTTGTGGGATGGGTGACCAGTATTTGAGGACCTCGCACCATATTAGGAACGGTAGATGACAGAAGAGTGATTCACGGAAATAACCTTCAGTTATCCACTCTCACATTGTTTTATTTTAGTGTTTGATTTTTCTTTCTCTTTTAGTTTAGCTTTCTTTGTTTAAAAGATTAAGAAAAATAAATTGGAAAATGGCACCCTCTTGGTTATTTTGTGCTTATAGATTGCATTGTTGCATGGGCGTTATTTACAGGGGGATATAGGAGACCCGCCCTCCATTTTGTTGTCGTTGTCCATTTGATTACATCTGTCCCTTTATGTGTTGAGTACAAGAGGAGGGCATGCCTAAATCTTTTTTTCTTTATGTTTCCTATCCATTTATTAAAAATAAAATGTTATTCTAAAACTTCATGATTTCATGAAAGCCTAGAAATAGACAGAAAGAATAGCAGCTGAATACATTCAACAATTTACCGTTGGTGCAGCCTGTTGTTAGAATATATGTAAGTGTGAATTAACAATTGAAACTGTCTCTTGGGTGGACTATATATGTATACTTACATTTTCATGAACCAGTAGTGCTTCTGTCTCAGTGTTACAGATATGGCTGCATGCTTTAAACACCAGCTTAAAAATGACAACAACAATATTTAAACTTACCTTGCAGAGGGAGTAACCCTCGTAGAGATGGTATCTGCCTTGCATGAAGACACAAGACTTGTCTTTCACATTTCCAAAGACCAGACATCCCTCGTGTCCAGGAACTGTGGGAGAAATTTTGAGCGCAGTGTTATTCTATCATTAGACGTTTTGGTGGAATTTAGGGTATTACCCTAACCCTAAGAAGATACAAATAATTTCTACATAAGCGTGAACAGTGTTTGACAATTATTCAATTTAAAGAATTAACACTGGTACCAGAAAACTCACAGTTCACCTCAATACCTTCAGTATTGTGCAATCCTAAAAGAGCCAATAGCTGAGAGTTGTAGTTGGGTCCCGACCAGACACAGGTTTTTAGCCCTTTGTCCTATACCAGTTAATAAGGACTCCATCCAAACAGGGACTTGTGATCCTTTTTTATTCATATTTTTATTCATATTCATTCATATTATTTGTATCATTATTTTAATTTTTTTTACTTTCCTGTTTTTATAGCCTTAATTGTCTTAGATCTATGAATGGTACAAATATAGTACACATAAAAAATAGTTTTGGGGGGAATGCTGGTACATTATAAGGAAATAGTGCTAAACTTAACAATTATTTATGTCAAGGGTTTGAACGCATGCTCATTTTCAAAACATATCCAATATCATCAAACAATGGTCCTGAACAGACTTGAACCAAGTCAATGCAGACCAATTCTGCCAGGCTTCATTGCTTTTAAACGGGCCCCGGCAATTTGGCCACAGTAAGAATAGGGAGCTTCTCAGTTAGGAATGGTCATGGCCCTCATACATCCCCATTCAACAATTCCCTAACCCCTATTAAATGGTTACCCCTGTGACGGCAAATGTCATCTCAATAAGAGCAAAACAATGTGCACAGTCTCAGCATCTTACCTGTGCTTGTTGGGAAGTTGGGAATGTCAGCGTAGCGGAAGATCTGCTTGTTGGCGGCGCGATCCGCCAGAAGGCCTAACCCTGAGCCACATATCACAGCAATTGTGGGCCTGTGTCTTGTCTGATTTAACAACCACTCGGTTGTGTGCTTGTAGTCCTCAAAAGAGCAGCAGCTACTGAAGAAATAGTTATGGTTGTCAGATTTGTTGAAGCAGTTCTTACAGTTTACAGTCTTAATTCTGATTCACACATTGTTTTTTGCTCATCCCCTACATAATTATTTAATTAGTTAATCTGTTTGGCCTAATGTTGGGCTTTTTTCCCCAAAATAATGTTTTATCCTCAGAGACCAGCGGGGTGAATTTAAGTTGTACTGGGCAGCCACCAGACCTTAATGTGCTGCCTTTTCTGCGAAATTGTGGTTGAAAAAATGGTACATAATTTTTCAAACTCAACCTAGATAATAAGGGTTACAACTTCTGGCCCTCTTTAACCATTCAGCAACTTCTATATCAAAATATCCAGGAGTCCAAAGTTAATGGTGAAAAATTCAAAACCCAAGATTAATTTAAGTTAGGAAACAGTCAACACATTTTGAGGCCAAATCAAAAACAGAAAATTTAACAAGGATATAGAAAAAGGTTATGTTGTGAAAATCAGAATAAATATTATAATATTGTATATAATAGGAATGTGGAAGTTGAAACATTTTTCAGAAGCATATTTTTTACATTTTAAAGCAAGCACATTTTTTGACAATACAGGCAAGTCACTCTGCTAAAACTATCTTAAAGGTATTGTAATGGCAGCAGGGTCTACTAAGATATAACCACTGACAGCAAACCCTCACTACTCCCTTTTACATCATTGGTTAGCAGGTCAGTCTAAACTGGTACAGTTAGCAATTGACTAGTTATGGACAAGGCTTTTCATTTATGGTGCCTGCTCTTAGTTTGTTCAATGCTTTCCTGCCCTCTAAATGTGTTTATTTGTGTGTAAATCAAAGAGAGGTTCAACTCTTAGACATAGGTGGTGCCAAAAGCCTGCAATGAGGATCTGTTGATTTCAATCTGCACTCATTCCAAGCTACAGATGTGCAACCATCTGAGAGAGTTTGCTCTTGGGTTAAAAACTGTTGCCATCAGAACAGGAATGTGGTTACCAAACACAAGCTTTGTTTGTAATATGTTTGATATTGGACATTGGGGTAAGCACATTATTGGCCCTATTTCTTGTCCTTCATTAAAAAAGTTCAGGGACTTGTGTTGAAAATAATTATTATTATCACAGAACAAATACACATTTGTTCTGCCATTGCTATGGCTGCAAAACCCTCTTTTGTCAGAAAATATTTCCAAGCTCTAAATTGGCCAAACATTAACTAGACTAAAAGTCTTCCAAATTCCTTTTTCAACACTAGATTTAAATTACCAATTGCAGATACATCTTTGGTCATTGCACAGTAAAAACCTTAAATCAAATTTTTAAAATGATCTACTTCTTTAATATGGAAATGGCTAAAAATGATCAATATTGATAGCAAACATGATTAAAATCTTGATAACTTTGATTAACTTGATTAATAACATTTATTGCTTCTGGATAAAATTGGTAAAAGTGAATTGAAATGGCAAAGTAACTAAGCTTAATTAATCAAATTTTTCTAACATTCTTTGGGTGACCAACTGACGCATCCATTTCTATAAGAAAAATGTTTAATGATAAATAAGAGCAAGGTGTATTTTATACATTGTTAAGCCACATTGTGACTGTTTTGAGGGAGGCATAATATGACATAATTAAAAATATATATATTTTTGTCTACTTATCAGATTTTTGTTACACTGTGTTATCGGAAAGGAATAAAGGTGTAAAATGTGCTGAGGAAAATAGCGTTTACCAGGTATTCCCTTTGCTATGCATTTTCCAATCGAAAGATCTTGCAGGTATAGTCTCATGGTAGGGTGTGAGGCAATCAAAGGCACAGAATATAGATAGGGTTGGAAGATAGCATATGATACATAATGCCACTTCACATACATGTGGCTCATTTTCATTGGTTGAGTACGAGGTGGGATACTGTAACATAAACCGAGGTGTTTCTTAGAAAAAGGTCTGAGTCTGGGTCACCTGATTTTGTCTAATCCGTCCCTGTGGGAAGAAAAGGTACTAAGTTCTATTTGCACACAGTATGACTTTTTCCCCACTTACACCACAGTTCAGTGGCCAAAGGCCTTGTTACTGTGGATCATTTAATACTGTCTTCTATTTCCCTTCCAAAGTTTAACATTTATTTTTCTGTCAAGTGGCCAATCTAAATATTTGATTTTTAAGATACACCTACTTTTTGTATTGGTTGATTTTGCCTCCTCTGCCTATCAGCATTGCAAATTGAAACTTGCAACCAGCTTTTTTGGTGAATTTTGTGTGGATATGACCAGAAACTGAGGTATAGTAAATACCTGAACATGATGCTACTTGGTTTCAACCCCATTGCCCAATTTAGTCAGACAAACTATGTCTTTAAGCATTTATTAAGTTTGAATGTTTATCGGTTTGGGCACGGTTGGGTCTGCTACATATTGAAGCTCCCTGTTGTACATGTCCGGGACACCATCCTGAGGCAGGGAGAACACATACATCGATCCCCGTTTTGGACATATCAGCCGAACATCTTAGCAGACCCAAGGTGGCAGTTGGGGAGGTGGGAGCATTTCATAGCACCTCATCCAGCAAGCACAGAAACTAGCTTTGACATCAGGTTCTATCAGTACCCCCCCCCCCCCCCCTCCTCATGAGCTGATATCAGCTCGTCAGCAGAGCACAGATTTCGTTATCTGCCTGAACTTAAGCTGACCCTCCATAAAGGGACCTGAGATGCATAATGTCTTTTTTGCCTTGTTATCAAAACAGTGGTTTGTAAACATATTGCTGCTCAGTTCAACTCTACTTAATGCTAAAAATGTCGGTTTTGTTTAAAGCAACGTAATGTCTTAATACAATTTAAAATGACTACACTGTACTTTGCGTGGAAAATTTTTCCCAAGATAATTAACCATTTTGTAGAGAAAAGTAGTAAAATTGTATTTCATAAAATGTTATGAGTTCAATAACAACAGTTGGGTTTAGTTCATACCAATGAATACACATAGGTTTCCCTTGCACATTTGCTGCAAGGCTATGGAAGAGGAGGGAGCACTGTAATTTATAGATTTGAGACATTGAGTACACTTTTCTTCCTGACCAGTAAGTAAAATGACGTCCACCTACTTGCTTTATCACAGTGATGTAAAACACACACACACACACACACACACACACACATACACACACAGACACACACACACACACACACACACACAATAACAATTTTAAGAGGTTGTCAAAAGGTTCCCTGGGAAAATAAAGTCCATCTAATCTTATATGTATTATCTTGTACCATATTGCTTAAGAAACCATTAAAGGAAGACGTTCTGTCTTACAGAAAAAAATATGTCTTGATTTATTTTACGCTATTCAAACTTTGACCATTGCTATGGATCACTATTAAGATCAGCAAAAATGCAATGACAAATAACATTGCTGTTTGTCACCCTGATCTTTCAAAGTAAAACATTATTAAGTAAACTTATTCAAAGAAATCAATACACTTTTTTTCCAAGAGTCACATTTATTGGCACCCCTGTATGAAGTTCCTTTTGCACCTTTCCCCTTTGCCAAGAGAACAACCCTGAGTCAGCTCATATAATGCTTGGTGATACAGGAGAACACACAACGAGAGACCAGTCTTCCTTGCACAATACCTCAGGAGTCCTTGTTCCTCACTTTAGCTCTCTCCACAGGAATTTAATGAGGTTAAGGCCAGGAAATGAAACTTTGATGGCAAGTGCTTGGTTATGTGGTGGTGTTCTACATATCCCTGTCACGATGAAAGATCCAACCTCCACCTGGTTTCAGCCTCCTGGAAATTGCTGTCATATTGATGCTGATAAAAAATGTACTTATACTTAACAGAGTCAGTTATATTATGCATCCATACAAACCGGTAGAGGGCCTCTGCAAATAAAACACCCACTCACCAAGGATCCACCACCGTTCAGAAATTCAAAAGTGGGGACTAGGGTTTTTTGGGAACACTAAATCCACCTCTACAAAACTAAATCTTAATCTTAATATGAAATC
Organism: Galaxias brevipinnis; assembly: GCA_036023535.2. NCBI lineage: Eukaryota > Metazoa > Chordata > Actinopteri > Galaxiiformes > Galaxiidae > Galaxias > Galaxias brevipinnis. The sequence goes on from JAVQIZ010063513.1 coordinate 23,985, forward strand.
TTTTTCCACCCAATTGTGTTATCTTCTATCAAACTATACGTGTGATATGTTTGTCTCTGGAGTGCAACAGAAAGTTCCTCTACCAACCAGTGAAATTCTTGAAATGTGATCCTTGAAGAGATTTTGTTTTATTTGCGTTCTTTCTTTACTCACCCTTACCCATGTAGAGTCATCAAATTTCAAATTGTTGGAAAAACCATAAGTACTCGCCGTATTGTGAAGATATATGTTTTTGGCCATTTATCTTTTTGCTAATAGGTTATTGTTGATTACTTATTTATGTAACCTTTTCCTTATTGTTAATTTTGTATTATCTGAACCTTTCAGTGCTGATGTCTAGTGAAACGTGTTGGGCCCGGTGGTCACCTCATATTAATACCCTACAGAAACAGTCAGGGATGACTATTCAAGAGCTTATAAAGATGAAAAAATGCAGGAAACTTAAAAAAATTTAATAAGTAGAAATGTACTGTACATGGGGATTTTGTTTATAAAAGTATATTTGGTCTTATTGTGTGTTGAAAAACGGGGTTTCTATTCAATGGAACCAATACATGTAATCTAATCAGATCTAGTCATAATTCAATCTGTGCTTTTTGTGTCTATATCTTTTCATGTTTTTCTCTTTGTTAGTAACAATTCATTGATCAAATTGGTCTAAATATTTGCTATTCCTTTTATTTTTGATGTACAGTACGCAGTAATAAATCTGGGTTTTTCTGTACCTAGTGTTTATTTTAATCCTTGAAGTTAATTAAAATTAAATTTTGAAGCAACTAGCAAAGTATTTAGATTTAGAAAATATTTTGCTCTTGTGTCGTTTGGTTTGCTGCATGTGATAACTTTGTGGTTTCTTTAATTTCACTAACATTTGTGAAATATCACTTTGCAAGTTCCCTTAATCTAAGATAAACTTAAAACATTTTTAGGTGCCCAGTTCCAGAGTGTACTAGAATCTGTCCAGCAGCAAAGTGATTTATTTTATAAGGTTTACAATGTTCACAATCAACAAAATCTAGACAGCAGTTAAGATATATTCATTTGTGGACAGTGCACCCTCTTTGTGTCTAGTTTTGTTAAACTGTGTTATTATCTCCCCATTACTTCTGAGTGTGTTGTTTTGCAATTTTACGTACACTGAACTGTTTCCAAAAAGCTAGCACACAAGGCTGTATGGGTAAGCAAAAAAAATTTTTTTTTTGTCTGATCCAGTAACATGAGTCTTACATGCTTGTAAAGTCAATGTATCTTTTGACACCCTGCTTGTACGTTTTAACCACTCTTTGGACTTTGTCTAAACCATTTATCAAAGGGAAAAAGACAATTGCAAACCTGTAGCTCTTTAAACTCTATCTGCCCAAATCTTTAACAGTTATACGTTTCTAAACAGCTTGTGAAACATTAGCCCCTCTGCCCACACGATACATACTTTGATGTTGCAAGTGGTAATTGAGTACTATTCGTTTGCAATATATTACATAAAACAACTATGTTACTGCCAAACATGATGATAGATTGACCAGGTTTTGTACATGTCTTAGTACAAAATGTGTCTGATTTAATGCCTGTTATTTTGACAGTAAGATCTGTATCAAATGGAGTGATGTAATGGGCATACCCTCAGAAATGTGGGTCTGAAAAGAACAATAAGATAGAGGCTGATCGTGCCTTATCTCTTTCTTCAAATGATCACAGACACATTCACAGAGCTAAACTGCAAGTGTCTGCAATACTTCAAGGTTGAGATAATTTAGCATTTGCGCACAACCTTCCAGGTCAGTCACTTCCTTACATGCAAAAGGTAATTTGATTGTTGATTACTCAACCTTATTTGAAATATCTTTGAATCCTGCCAATTACATTTTGACCAAAGGCACACAAGTGTTTAAAGCAACAAGCTTATATTGGATTTGTTTTGTCTTGATGCTCTACTACTTACATTATTTGTCTAGTCATGTATGAAAGCCCTGTGCAGATAGATTATGGTTGCATTAAAAGACTGACTTTATGGTTGTTTTGTGCAAAAACTGACACCGCTAAGACAAATAGTTGCAGATTGTGTGATACACCTTTTTCTATTGAACCATCAATATTCTGGAGCTCATTATATCTTTCCTTAGAAATCCATGCCCGTCAACGAGAATGAAGTTCTCTCTCATATGTGCATTGGCCATGCTTGCAATTGCAAATGGTAAGAATTAAGTTTTTAATACAATATTTACTGAGGGAGATGCTTGTGGGGGTTCAGTATTGTGTAAACAGTATACAGTTTACCTTGTACAGTACGTGTTTTCTACCTAACAGGCTCTGAGCCTGTGTCCCTGAGGAAACGTGACGTCTCCTCTGAAATGGACATCAACAAGTCGTTCCAGGACATGACCGCCGCCTTGACCAAACTCACTCAGGCTATCTTGGAGAATATTAAGGATCATGAGTTGACCCAAACGGCCAAGTAAGTCATTGTCATTCAAATCAAAATCATACCTCTCTTGCTTTACTTTGTAACCCACCAATTATTTTTATAAAATCTTTGTGTAAATTTGAATGGCCAAACATTCATGGAATTTGTTTTATTTAAATGTCTGAAATTTAAAAGCTTCGTAGCCGTTTTTTTAATACTCAATTCAAACAAACAGGGCATTAATTGAGGATGGCAGTGCCCAGTTCCTGCCTGTGGCTGAGAAGGCCCACGAGGAGGCAAGGAAGATCACGGAGCAGCTCAAACCCTACATTAACAAACATCTGAGAAACTTTTATGATCTGCTGAGGCCTCTGGTGTTCACATTGCTGCCCCTGGCTGATGAAATTCAGACCCAGCTCAGGCCCTTTGAAAAGCACATTGAGCCTTTCAGAATCCAGGCTGTGGGTCTCATCGAAATGGTGGAGGAGCAGACCGTGGCCATGATCCCTCCTCAGTATCTGAAGGTGTTACGTGGCATTACCAGCGATCTTCTATGAATAAAAATATGTGGCCATTTTGTGTGTGATTGTTCTGTACTTATTTTCTTTCATTTCACTATTATTGTGCATGAGCTAGATAGGTTTTGATTGAAGTGAAAATCATGGTTTAAAATTAAATGTATCACTGAGCAGAATTTGATTAGTAGTGAATATTGTATGTCTGTTTAGTATTGACCTTTGGGTCACTGCTATTCTCCATCATCATATATAAATTAATATTCTGAAGTAGGTTGTGGAGCTTAGCTAACTAACACAATTGATCTCACTGACCAATAGGCTTTAAATCAATAATGAACTAAATCAGCAAACACACAAAAACATATGACGCTGTCAACAGTCATTGCTTAGCATTTTTTGTTTTGTATTTTCAAATGGTTGGTATCCATTCAACTTTGCCATATAATTATATTTGGTATAGAAAACAAATGAATCAATAAATGAATATGGTTAACAAATGATTGTAGAAGTACATATTTCATGTAAATATTTCTCTTATTTGTGGTCTGTCCTTATTGATTGTGCTATTGACCATTTGTTGCTGACTTTTTGACAACTGATTAAGAATGTGAGGACAAATATGAACAGCCCATTAAGGCAGGTGAATTATGTTCGTTTAAAATAATGGAGAAAGTACATTTATTTGAAATGTATTGAATATTTATTTCTGGATTAGTTCATGCAACACAGAGAGATCTGTATTTCAATTAGTGACCTCTTCCACATTTTACTACAAAAGCGTTGTCTTTCTTTATGGAAATACCTGTAAAATGTGGGATGCCAATGGAAAGCAGAATTTTTTTTTAACATGCTTAAAATATATGGACACACTCCTGTCAGAAGTGATGACAATAAGGATGGCTCCACAGTTTCCAGTGTTGCTGACGGTTCACATTCCTGACAGCCAGTGTTATAAAGATGACCCTGGTATGAGCGCTACTTGAAGAGACCTTCTAACCTGAAAACTGTTGGGAGTCACACATTTATATCATTTGATTCAACAGTATTACAGTTCAAATCATTACAGCAATAAAACAATACACACGTTTAACAATTACAACAACTTATCATAACGCACATGAAGGTAAGGCAAGACATATATCAAATTAGTTTCTTCCATTACTTTTAAATACAGACATCTAAGACAGCCACTGCCTACCTTTTCTCTGGAAGTTGTCCATTCACCAAGTGATAGCAAAAAAAGATTTAAAGCTTCAGTCTTTAAGAGGAGCACAGATAACATTATAAAATTTGTAAAAGTATTTTGATGGCAAATGGGTCTGAAACTAATCAAGATGGAGAGGTTAAGGAGTTTTCCATAGATTCCCAAGATTACATAAAGATATTGATATTTTACTTCCAGCGATTTCGCAAATATTCTATTTCGTGTAATCATAATTAATTCCTTAAAGTATTCTTTGACCTTAATAAAGCTAAAAGCACCAAGCTCAATGTTTTTGACAAAATAAAATTAAAGAACAGTACTTTAAAGACTTTTATGGTGCGTTTTAAAGGCGGGGCTCCCCTCATTAAACAGATTTCATGGGCAGGCTTGGATCAGTGCAATTTGCCTCAAAGCAGTGAAGGAGACAATGATTTGTTGTTCAACTTTGCTACAGAACAACAAAATCACTAGTCTTCCATGCTGCAATGGACCAGGTGAGGTTGGCCAGAACAATCACCTTCAGACAACCACTTCATTTATTGACTCTTATAAATACACATACAGATCAGAATCAAATGGTAACACTTTGTTCAGTGTTCCAGTCTATATAACAATAGTCTAAACTGCAATACAAATAACAATTCATTTATGTTAGTGTATAAACTTAAAATCTGGAACATTATGTTCATGATGATTCACATTTAATTGTAATTACTATATTTCCTATGTTTTACATATCATAAAATAGTTTTCCCATCCTTCTAGAATTTTCATAATAATATACTTTAGTATAACCCAGGCTACTTCATAGTTGTTCTTTATTTTGTAGTCACAATCCCACCTCATCAGTTGCCAGGCTACAAGATATACTCAAGGTGGCCTCCTTGAGCTGAGGTTTGATATAATTCCTTTTGCTGAGAGGACTTTAAGCAAATGTCAGCCCCTCCGCTTTATTAAGCTAAGGCTATCTCTACACATACACCCATAAGAACAACCCTGAGGTTGAAGGCTAAAGGGTTTGGAAATAAGAACTGCCTCTCTGAGCAACCTTCTCCTTGAACTCAGAAGATTAGATGTGGCATTAGCAGCTCATGAGAGTGTCCCTCTTACTTGATTGTAAGTTCAATGAATCACATGCAAATAAACTTTATAGCACATTAGGAACAGTTGACACCTATCGCGTTAACTCTGTGTATATTATCAACAGTTGGATTCACTTTTAAAGCAGGCAACATGGTAAACGTACGCATTAAACACTGAATTATAATAATACCTAACCTTGCATCTTGCTTTTTTCACAGCAATATTGCTCGCATCCCCCAAACATATTTTAGCTGTTCAAGGTGAAGGGTTTGGATGAGACTCTTCAGAGGCTGTTTTCAAGCGCTGTCGTTTAGCCTCTGGGGGTTCTAGCTTGGGCAGAGGACAAGGACTGGAGAGGCAGGTGGACAAAGCAGCTGGAGGGGAAAACAGACAGGGTATGTCTGTGGACACACTGTGCGCCCCAAAGGTTGGCACAGTCAGCAATAGCCATGTCGACAGGGACATTCCCAGTCAGGGTCCTTCCCATTTCACTGGGTGCTCTGCTTGAGCTTCTTATGGAAACACTTAGAGTTGTTGCAGCGTCAGTGAATATAAATCCTGCTTCTTATGGTGCACACACAGTGCAGCTCCAAATTGTGTTGTGTGGAAAAGGTTTTTTTCTTTTGAAAGGAGGTGATTGGCATGTGGCCAACGGTCAGGGGTTTGGAGAAAGCTACACATACATTGACAGATAGATATTACAAGAGCTTAAACCCATACTACAAGATAGATTTAAACATTTTCAATTAATACTTGCCAAACTTGCCTGATCAAAAGAAAAAATATATATATTTCCTTTGCTTATTGGCTGGTTGTATATATAAATCATTCAAATGATGAAGTGTTGCCTACTTGGAGGTTTAGTAGACTTTATGTTTGTTGTATAAACATTGGGCTCCCTACAGGAAATGCACAACTCCTGAACATATTCTTTAATTGGAGCAGATGTATTTGAAGATCAATATCACGCACAGTGAAAAGAAAAATGTTTTCCAACAATCTGATCTTTATAGCCCATTAAATAGATTTTCTCGTGCTCTTTAAAGATGGGTTCTAGACAGCCAGGCTATAAATTATGTATACCAATATTGATATTCATCTCAATGATATTTGTCTTTTCCATTGAATAGAAAGTGAAGCATGCATGTCTCACTTATTAATATTAACAGAAGTAACATCACTAAAACCTCATAATCAATCCTTTATCACTGGTTAATGATGACTTTTGTTAACAACCTTAATAAAATGGTTGAAAGGTAAGAAAGGTAAGGGTTGATTGTAGAGGAACGTGAAGGGACATAGTCCTCTAGCTTTGATTTGATTGGAACTCTGTATAGAGTGCCGACTATTTTGAACTATCTTCAAAAAACAAAATCAATATGTACATGTGGCACTGTTAGTCTGTCTATGTCTAAAATGAAAATGTGTTTGTGGGTGTTTCATTTGTTTCAATATAATGTTAGGTCTGAGAATGAGCTGTTGCACATAGAAAAAATTACCATGAGCAAAGAGGAGAATGGTGAAGGGTTAAAGCTTTTCGTTGATTGCTCACATGTATCAAAGAAACAGATCAACAATTTTAAATTAACGTTGAAATAATGTAAAAATTTTAACAATTCAGAAAATGTTTGAAGTCTAATATAATGAAAAACCCCATTTTTGCTCCTTCAGCAAAATGGTTGGTACTTACCATTTCTGAATCTAAGCACTTGGGGTCATCAAAAATATATTGAATTGCACCCCCTGTAAGAAGGCGATTTGCTTTAGACGAAAAAAACCTTAGTCTGAAAACCGATAGGCTCTTTTCACAATAGACAAAAAATGTAGAAAGATTCAAATAAGGAAGGATCAAGGGTGCACCACCACAAGATGCTTTCAGTGTAAAAAAGTGGGACCAATCCCAAAATCTATTTGTTCTAAGAGTGATAGATAAACTCTACGCTGGTCCCTGAGGATTAGGGACAGTCTGTCTACAGTTGGCTGTGGAGAACACTGATGGATATGTTTTTGCTGGCATGGGTTATGTTTTTTACTCAGAACTGACAGACAGACAACCCCCATGCACACAGGTGCTATTCAAGGAAATTGTGTAAAAGTGACGTCACTGAAAATCTAGCCCCTTCCAACCCAAGAGTCCCTCCCTCCACCTATTTCACGTTCTCTTTTTCTCATTTTCCAATTTCTTCTCTCTCTTATATTTATGACATCTTAGTCTATGGCCAAATTGCACACGTCCACGCTTTAACCCATACCCTATAGTAATGTAGATGTTGACTGCTGTTGATTTTATCTTGTGTCCACAAACACAACCATCTGACCATAGATACATAAGAGTACATATGCTAAATACACACAACTGTATACAAACAAATATACATGGATCCCCCACATATCATGCAGAAATAGAACAACAGATACAACAGAGCCAAGGTCACACTCACTTTCAAAAATGTGCACAACACACACACACACACACACACACACACATTCACGCTCACACACACACACACACACGCACATGCACATTCACACACACACACACACACACACACACACACACACGCACACACACACACGCACACTCAACCCTCACCAGTAGACAAAAACACATGCACACACAAACAGGCACAGAAACACGCACATGCACATGGCATAGGGTCATGTTCTGAGATAAAAACACAATTGAATATATCCATTCTTTCAACATGTGAATCAACAACATGCCTGAGGTTTCTAATAGTGTATTCCTGTGTTTCAAAAAAAATTATCGCTAAATTATTAAGTCCCCCCCGCCCCAATTTTCATACCCTGTCGATTTTGAAAAGGCCCATCTCTCTAATGCTGAAACACCACTTTGTGAAAATTACAGTACAATTTTGAAAAGTAAAAACAGGCAGCAGGCAATTCAGGTGCTCAGCCTCCGCAACAATGGAGTGCTGGCCTTGGTGATGGTTGCTAGGCAATGGAGGAAATACAATGGCCTCCTTGGAAACCAAAGGCCCTTAAGTGGACTGAAAGAGAACGAAAGCATACAAAAAAATAGAGTGATGAAGAGAAGGCAGAGAGAGCAAGTGATGCTGTGTACCCCTTTCTTACCGAAATATTGATGTACTGTATATAGAACATGGAGGAAATTGGACTGAATAAGACAAAATCAGCCTGTGTACGTATGAAAAACATGTTTGGTGAATGGTGAATAAGCAGAAGAATATGGATTTTGAAGGTTTTCCTCCTAACCATTTGGGGAAAGAGATATTCTATTGATGGGGATCATGTTCTGAACAAGCCAATCAATCAACTGATCATTCACCCAATACATGTATCAACAATCAATGAAGAAGTCTGAGCAACTGTCTGGCCTTTCCGTCTGTCAGGTTACTTCTATGTCGTATATCTAGTCATGCACGTTGCATTGCATTACATTTCTACATGACTTCATTGCATCCATACAGTCCTTTTGTTTGTGGTTTACTAATCTATTCCTCCATCAGTTACTTGTTAGTCCGTCTTTCTTACGATTTGCCCAACCACTTGTGCTATAGCCAACCTTTTGTGTTCTTCCTTCCTGTATTTTTTTTATACAAACATAATTTTACGAAAAGTACAGATAATGTCTTGGCTAATCCTTTGTGGCTTCAGCAAGAGTTTTTACAGGTACTAAATATGAGCAACAATCATATGTTAATGTTCCCTCAATTACTCCAATCCACATGAAGGGGCCAAGGGTAAAGCAGAAGCTTAATACATATGAATGATGGGTTCAGCCACTAAATGGAGGCGAATTAGAAAGTAGTCTTCAAAACAGCAGTGGTCCACTCGGGGCGGACAATAGTGCCTTGACTGGAAGAGACAGTCGTTTTGTGTAGCTAGATAAGACAGGTGCACTTTGGAAGTAGACAGAAGAGAAAGAAATTTGTTGATTGGCATAAAACATTAATGGGGCATGGAAAAGACAGAAAATAATCATTATTCTTCTGCCTGTTTCCCACCCCCCACTTGACAATCTTAAACGACCTCGTTTTGGTGAACTTGAGCTGAACTTCACATAAAAAAAACGTACTAATCCTTCCTTCTTTTGAAAGTGTATCAAATATGTTTAGATCAAATGTAAAATAGTTTACATTCGTTTTCCACTTGTCTCTTTGTGAAGGCTCCTGTACGCTTGTAAACTTTCAATGCATGGTACCCACATATGATTGTGACAGTTGATTAGTGAGCTCCAGCAATGCCCCGCGATGTACCATACCAGGAATAGAGGAGCGGTTTGGAACACACTGACCTTCTAAAATCCCCGAGATACCAAGAAACCTAGCATGTCTCTGGAAATGCTCCCCGTCCTCCTCCAATCTAATTTCCTTTTGCTCCAGCTCGTCTGTTGTGGAGAAACTGAAGCACCCACTCGAAGCGTGGCATTGTTATTTGCTTCTCCCGGGGCCCTGGCCCCTGAAGTGTTCCACTCGTTTAGAGGCCCTAATGTAGATTCCATTTCAGCAGCTATTAGGCCTCCTCCTATCCAGTAGCCTCGGCTCTTGGTTATTCTCTGCACCCCCTCACAACCCCCTCCCCTCGCCGCCCCACACACACACATACACTTGCCACCACCACCATTTTTTTCTCCCTCCTTCCATCACTTCATCCCGCACTCATCCGTCCATCCCCTCACTCCATCCACTCCACTCCCATCCTCAGCCAGCACCCCAGGGGAGCCCTGCAAACTGCTTATTCAACAATCGGCAGCCATAAAGATATGTAATGACATTTCGCCAGCCAAAGAGGCCTGTGTGGTTTTTAATTCATATTTAATGGTCGTCAGACTAAATAGCCCACTATCCTAAGTGGAAGAGGAGGTAGCTGCTGCTGCTTAGCTTTGCACCGCTCCCCTCTCCACTTAGTACTGATGACTGTCTGGCGGGACGCGCCTCGTCGATGGCTGGGCTGCACTCCTTAATGAAGCCTCCTTTCGGACACAGCGAATGGCAAGAAACAGAACGAGTAGTTAAATGAGATGTATCATGTGGCCGGAGTAAACTCAAATGTTGTGCAACTTAATGACCCTATGATGGTCTTCTCACCATGATAAAATGGGTCATTTTGTATGCCTAGATAATAAAATGCAGTCAGCACATTTAGAATGGGCTTTGTCAAAACCAAATACATGTATTCATATTGTTGACATTAAAATGTTTATCAATTAGAAATCTTCTGTACCATGCAACCAGCAGCCAGCAAGCCAGAGGGAGAGACAAGCACTTTCACTCTAAATGGACAGCACGGGTGATCTCCAGACCAGGAGCTCTATTTCAGATAGCCACACATCACTTTAATACACTTGACTGTAGCCACTTAATTTCATCACTTGGACATGTTTTCTAAAATTAACTGGTGGCTGACCAGCGTAATAAGCCCGTTAACATTAGTGTGTCTCTTAAAGCCAACAATAGCATTAAGCCATCATCAACGAAGAACCGGGTGGGATGAGGCTGCGTGATCACTACTAGAAATTATTGATGCCCTCCGTGGCGCTTCTCTTTTTTTTGCGTGTGGAGTGGGTTTCAGGCGCTGAAATGTAAATAAATCTATTGGGCCGAGGAGCTAGGGAGCTCCAGTTACGACTCCAAACAATCAAGAGGCTTTTCATGTTGCCCTGGAGGGCCATTCCTGTAACGCTAGCGCACTGGAGACAGCCACAAATCATCTTTCCCGCTCGACATTCCTTGCAGCCAACATCTCTGGTCCTTCCGTACTCTTTCTCGTTTAGATACATCCGTCTTTGTCTGTTTCTCTCTTGTTTGTGTTCTCTTTTCACTCTCCCTCTCTTGTACTTCTCGTTTTCTTTGAACCACTTTTCTTCCCCAGTTTCAACTGCAGCTCATTTTCTTTGCTGCCTGTCTCTCTGTCTCTCACTAAGCTTATCTATTTCACTAGTTAGTATTCACTGCCTAGTGTGAAATGCATATAAATAAAACATGCATCAGAGATCTAGAATCACCAATCTCTATGACGAGGAATACATATTGTGGCTGCTTGTTGCTGAGAGATGATGCTATCTGTGTCCCTGATCAATGCAGCCCTCAGCCTCCCATCGACCCGTCTGGCCTAGCAGACTCACGGTACTGACCCACAGAGGCCATCTGGGTCAGCTGAGTCGCTCCACTGTTTGGACTGACACCACGGGAGGTTAATAGACACTGTGTAAACAATAACACAAAAGTAGAATAATTGGTTTCTTTCATTTCCATTTTTTTATTTTTTATTTTGTGTATATGTCAATATTAGTTGTAGTGAATAAAAGACATTATTATCCTTCAGAAAAAAACTTTTTTTAAATTAAATAAGGATTGGATTGATTTTCTTAGTACAAAGATTCTTGAAACTTACAACAAAACTAATTATATTTTCCCAAACAAAATTCTGATTAATAATCTTCTTTCTAACTACCTGTGCATGAAGCTGACACCAGTTATTTGAAATTCATTATTGTTTATTCATAACAAGAAAAATACTCCTAGTTTTATTCGCTAATTTAAAAAAGAATACAATCATGATTACTAATGAAGTTTTAAAACATGACATATTCCCTAAAATAAAAAATGTCTCACTGGTTCATACTTTTTCACAATTAATATGATCCCCCACCCCCTTTTCATGATAGGCATAACATTCTCTGTTGGCCACTTCCTGGAAAACAAACTCAGAAAAAGTTAACTAGATCTAATTTATCTTCTTCCTAATTGATTTCTCTAAGTGCCTACTTAAATAGCATGCTGCTACAGGACACTAGTACACTGTATAGTGTGACAATCTGACAAAAAGGATACAGAGAAAGCATAGACAAAGATACCTATGTTTCGCTCCCATTCAAAACCCCTCCCGGTCTCTACCCAGTCCCTAATTGCCCCTCGCATGGATTAAGGATAGGATCTGAGGATTGGTTTGGGATTGAGCCTTTAGCAGTTGCATCTCTTGTCTCAATATAAATCTAGCGTCTGCTCAACAAGACACTTTGCATTGTACTTGATGCCATGTGTCTGGCTGTGGGTGTGTGTCTGTATGTGGGTGTGTATAGGGGGGGAGAGAGAGAGAGCGAGAGAGAGAGAGAGAGAGAGAGAGAGAGAGAGAGAGCGAGAGTGAGCATGAGAGAGTTCTCTGCGGCGGACGTGAGGGGTATGACTGTGCCTTGCGACCCCCAGCATCAATCTCCTATCATTAACGTCAGGCTTCCGATGGGCCACCCCTCACACCCAGATGGAGGCCAACCATCCATTCTGGCCAATTGGCAGCTTTATAGCCTCCTTTGAGGACCTCTTGTCTGTCAGCAAACGGGACAGGACAGTGTCAGGGACTAGAAGAATAAGCCTTCAACAATCAGATACATTTGACATGGTTTTGCCCAGGGCTAACTGCTAGTATCCATTCACATGAACATAGCAATTGAATCATTATCTTCAGGTCATTTAAGTTGTCCCTCTATTTTAACATGATAGATCAGCCTACCAAACACACATCTGCCTCTGGTGTACTCTCTTATTTTCAAGCTATTCTTAGTCTCCAATCCCTCCATCATGCCCATCAGACCCACAGTCATTAGCTTCTTTGTTCATCCTCTGTTGATTGCAATGCACTGGTAAACAACAGTCTATATTAATAAACTAAGTAAGAAGGCTTGCTGTAGCTTTCAGTAATTTCCAAGCTTGAATTTTTTCTAAAGGAGGAAACTTTTATTTTTTTATTATTAAACTTTAGAATTTTACAAAGACAGCAGAATTTTGATTCATTATAATGCACTTTGAGGGGAATGATAATCTAAGCAAAACCAATTGCCAGCTAGATCAACATCTTCTCGTTCAATATCTTTGTAGATAACATTGTTTAGTGAACTATCTTAATCTGTTACACTGCTAAACAAAAATACATTCCATTTTGTTTTGCCACAAGTTAGATTAGAATAAAATGAATAACAAATCATAATGACGTGTAACTTTACAGTTTAAGGAACTTCACTAAACAAAACAGGATAGCCCTTGTAGCCATGAATTACAACTATGATGGTTGTCAATTTAAAAGATTATTTTGCACGTCAAAAAAGTTGCAGTTTGTCAATGTTCTACAATTTAATTTGTATTATTGAGCATACAAAATTTAAATTTGATATTCTTAATTTATCTGAAGGAGCACATACAAAGTCTTAAAATTATCTTTTTAAATAGTGTTCAACTTTAATATCTAGGCTAACTGAATTTGCTGGAACATGTTTCACTATTCCGGAATCAATGTTTCAGCCATTGTTAGCGGCTGGTTTACACACGAACCCCACCCTACTGAAACATTATGCTTAGACCAGCTTGTACGGTGTCCATTTTAGGACATATTTCAGTCTCAATCGTACTTGGTATAAATCTCATCAAGACTTCTGGTCATTTTTGCTTAAACATGCTTGCAAAGTCAGTTTCACGAAAAGTTGTTTTCATTCTCGTCAAAACTAAACTTGGCATCATTCTCACCACAATTTGTTTGATAAGTCAGTCTTCAAGTTTTCAATCTCACACAATTTAGTGTCATTCTCAATTGTCCGTACATATTTCCAAAATGTATTGTAATTAGCTTGCTAGATTAACGTTAGCTATCCCTGTTCTACTACAGACGTTAGTCAACAACTGTCAAACAATATTCAAGACAGATCACAAGCAAAAACCTGCTAATAGATAGACGAGAATAACTTTTATTTGCATCAATTGACGTGGCCACTGCCAGCTTCGCGACAAAGCCTGTGACAACATAGACCCAACGAATCAATTATGAAATTTGTTGCGAACTAATTTTATCATCGATTTTTATAGATTTCATCATTAGTTGTTGCAGCCCTACATAAAACGATTCTAGGTACACACGCTTATAATCGTCGGACAATGAGTGGATTGTTGTTTCTTGTAATATGTGAAGTCCTGGTATATCATAGTATAGGTGGAATAACAAGCAAAGCCAGGCTATTATCAATGCACTCCATGGAAAATTACCACCAATTACCTTTGCCATCACCGATTACCTTTGCCTAGCACGGTTATTTTCCCATGCGTTGCATTAATTCTTGATAACGACATGGCTCTTTTTTTGTTATTCGTTACTTAAGTGAAATACTCTTTCCTAATTGCAACCAGTGTAGAATAATGAGAAAAAATTGCACATTGAGCCCATTCCATATTTGAGAATACAAGTCACATTTAGAGCTATTGTTTATCTGCAGTATATACTTCAGATCTTTGAAGATTTTACCAACAGAAGTTAAGTTAGTTTGAAAGGCTATACTGAATGTTGAGATTTCAAGATTGAAAACCAAAAGTTGGCAAGTTGTTGCCATACGTTTCCCAGACTTTGGAAGCATGCCTAAAGATACAAGTCTGACAAATTTAAATAATATTATTTTACTACTATTATACCTCCTGAAGACAAAGTGAAAGGCAATGTGTACATATTTTTATGCCTTTTTTATTAGAAATATTATTAGTATTATAATATCATTATAATTACTAGTTTAAGTATTAGTAACTTGTCGTATTTATGAATAAGACAGACCTAAATCATAAAACAAGTCCCTAACCTGACATTTTGTCACTCGTACAACCAACAATACCACAGAACAAAATAAAAATGTTGTGTCCCCTTGTATTTCCTCCCTGTGGATGCACGGATGATTGTGTTTACAGGATTTAAAAACATTTGCGCCGATTCTTCTCTGTATCTCTAACCACATGTTAGCCATTGTGAGCTTTATGTGCTGCTGCCCCTGGCAACACCTGGTGTAAGGCTCAAACACTTCCTACAACATCCTTTGGACTGGACCCTCCTATATCCTTATATTGAACAAGCATGGTATTTTAGGATAAAAACACAAACTACAAGGAATACACTTATTTTTAGCAAACCACTATGTAATCTTATCATGCCTTTTGTATTTGCTCACAGGGCAATATTAACACATATCTATGCCACAAATCAGGCAATGGCGAAATAACAAAATAGTGCAAATTCCTAATGCTATTTGGTGTTCAAAGATGTTTAATATATTTGTACTATTTGTTTGTCCTTTCAATTAGGGATGTATACTTTTCTGAATTATATTGTACTGTATTATACTACTGTACATAACATGGTCATAACTGAGTTCTGGAGTGTTTCTGTATGACCTTGTGTAAATCATATGCGAGTATACCGTGTAGTTATCGGATAGAAAAAAAAATAGAGAGTTTGTGTTTGTGAGTGTGTGTAGGTGTGCATGTGTGTGATACCAGACTATGTGTGTAAACATGTGTCCTGTCGTGTGTGTGTGTGTGTGTGTGTGTGTGTGTGTGTTTGTGTATTTGAATGCCTTTAAGTGCTGTTGGCCTCTCCAATTCGTCTAATATAGTTACAAGGCAGGCCGTAGTCCACCTAGGGCACGACTCGGCAACAAAAACACATTAGCAGGCCTCTTTTCTGAGATCTAGGCCCATCAATCAATAAAAAGAGGGGTGGACATTGATAACAAACTGTAAGGAGAGCACTTATAACATGCTATGTTGAGTATAGAGTAATTACTAGAGAGCTATAGTGGGTAAGAATTGTGATATGTAAAAATAAGTTATTTGAGTAAAAGAACTGTCAAGGCCTGCTCATTTAGAGTTTTGAAAAAAGGAAGGGTGACCTAAGAACGAAGCAGAATGTTTACAAAGAGATTTAGAAGTTGACAAAAAAAGAACAGATTGTTTGTCTTTCTTAATGCTTTTCAGGTATGTTGGAAAATCTCTTTGATTGTTACTTTTTGATACTTTTTTATATTTTGGATCATTCTTTAGGTGTAAATGGTAAAAAAAAAAAAGGCATGTGAGGGCTTGCTGTTGTCTTAACTATGGCTGGCATACACATTTTGTCTGCAAGTTTAGGCTCTCAAGGTAAACTATTTGGTACAGTCAGAATAGAAAACCTCTATTCAAAGCTAGATTTGGGAAGGGGCTGAAGGTCAATTCCATAATACTGTAGAGGCTCTTTACAACGTTACTAATATTGAGAACTGAACGCTGAAAGCTTCAACTCAATGTTAACCTGCCTGTTTCCCAGCTAAATATGCTAATACAGAACAACGACACCTGTTCTGGACATTTAGAAAATTCTACATGGCTCTTAAATTTTTATGAAAGGTCTGTCATGAAACTTGGTCATGTGTTTTCGATACAATAAAGGAACATGAACATGCAGTCTTCTGTTTTAATTAGGTATCGCTGTTGTTGCCTTCTCATTCTCATAATATTTCCCTCCATAATCCTATCAGGCCTGGACCCTCAGGTTTACGGCTATATATAATGAATAGAGAGGTCAAGGCTGTGACTTGAGCAGAGAATGTTGATTTATTCTAATTTTTCAATTTGTCTAATGGAGAACATCTCATTTTAACCCTGGGTTAACATACAGTATGATTATGAGCTTCGAATTGCAGCATGGATAGAGAGAGAGAGAGAGAGAGAGAGAGAGAGTGTTAATAGAGGGATAGGGAAAGACAGAAAACCATAGACAGAAAGACAGAAAACCATAGATCAAGGGCTATTGAAATTAATACAAGAGTATGCCATTCAATCAATATATTGTCATCTATCTTTATTTTTTGGTCCTCGTTTAACCTGTTTTACAAATGTTATTGTAGTTTAGCTGACCTCAATATCATAGGCAATAGTGAGAACAAACCATGTTGGAACCATTTAAAGTATAGTGGCTAGAGACAACCGCGGTATCAGGGACGAGTAAAGAGAGAGAGAGAGAGAGAGAGAATGGCAAAAAATAACAGACCATGGAAAATGAAAAACCCTTAGCAAATCAGAAAAGTGCTTTTCTTGCCTGCTCCTTACTTTTATGAGCAGACTGTATTTTATCACTTGCAATTGTTCATCATTGATCTAAAGCTATTCTCCTCTCCTACTGTAGTGTTTTTGTTGGCAACACTGGAGTGGCACTTTCACCCTCGTAAAGCTTTTTTAGAAATACGTTTGAGTGAACTTAATTTAGAGAGGGGATGAAAGAAAGAGGGATATATTTAAAATAGAAATATTACAGAATTGGGGGGAAAAAACCTGGAATGGAAACGATAAAAAGATAGAAAGGCACAGAAAGAGGACGTAAAGAAAACAAAAGAACACGTTTCAAGAAATGAGCTAAACAGCAACAAAACCAAGGGATTTAGGGGAGAGACTGAGTTAGAGAGAGAGTGAGAGAGAGAGAGAGAGATAG
>JAVQIZ010063514.1:0-2500 GCA_036023535.2 Galaxias brevipinnis
AGAGAGAGAGAGAGAAAGAGAGGGAGAGAGAGCGAGAGAGAGGGGGGGGGGGGAGAGAGAGAGAGGGAGAGAGAGAGAGATTGAAGAAACGAAGCGTATGGGCCATGTCCAGCAGCACCTACCTCCCACTCAGCTCACCCTAATGGCTTTTTAATTCATCGCACAACAGCTTATCAAAGCATTGAAATGAGTCATTATGCAGCGAGGATGGATCGCGAGGAGGCTGTGGGAGGCGGGTCACGTTCACCAAAAAGGCCTTAAGGAGCCATGAGGCAAACATGCAAATGAAACAGGGCTCTTTTCTTCCACAGAAGAAAGGAGGATTTTCTCTCTCCCCCCTCCCCACACGCTCCACAGGCTCTGTCTCTGACTGGGTCTCCGTGGTAGTAGCGAGCGAGGCTCCAGCCGCCATTAGCCAACGGCACTGTTTTCTTTCTCTGCAGTGTTTTTTTTTTTCTCTACCAGAAATACCGTTCCAGATAGAAAGGTCAAACAAAGAAAAGGCGTGGAGACAAGAGAAAGAAAAAGATATGTGTCTGTGAAAAGGGCTAAAGAGGAGAGGAAGATCTGTCGCTGTAACAGTAAAAACAACCTATTCATTCCAAACGGAGAGGAGGCTGAGGCATTGTTTTGATTTGGTGCCGCTACAAAGTGGAAGCGCTTTGGAGTCGGTGTTAGGAGACACTGTTAAGCTTGCTGATCCAGCCTCTCCAGTGGGGACGGAGTGGTGAAGCTGGCATTAGGATGAGCCTGTAGTCTCCACTGAGCCCCCCGTGTGTCTGCTGCCTCCACACTGCCGAGCTCCTTGAGACGCTGCTCCTACAAGGCACTGGGAGGAGAGGGGTAATGTGCTCTCATCTCCTCTGCTCCCAGACCTTTAAAGGGTACAGAGGAATATGCAGACAGAAGCCAATCTAACAAGGACACGCTGTCCGTGTGTGCGAACGCACACACACACCCATCGACACAGACACGCACGCAAACGCACACACACGCACGCACACACACACACACACACACACACACACACACACACACACACACACACACACACACACACAGAGACCACAACAGCAACACATGTCTCTCACCACAGGCCACACAACTCTTGGACCGTATAACTATCATCCAGACGGCATACATATTTATGCCCATTAATAGTAAGAAGCCAGGCAGGGAGATGCATAATGCCGCGTGGCGCTCTTTTTTTTATTCTCTCTCTCTCTCTCTCTCTCTCTCTCTCTCTCTCTCTCTCTCGCTCTCTCTCCCCGTCTTTCCCGAGGAGATGCTCTCCAAGTGCCACGACGTCTCCGTCACCATGACAACGGAGTTCAGCGAGCGAGTCAGGAGGAGCTGGCCCTGTCACCGCCATCCTCTGACAAAGGATGTGTGGCTCTTCAGAGGGTGACCGACAACAGGCACAGCACCCGAGCACCAGCCGGGGACATGCATATTTATATCCTCCACGTGTACGTACAAAAGAGGAGCAGAAACCTGAAGGCGCTGCCGTTCCCCTCGTGTTCCCTCTGTTCTCTCTGTTCACTCTGTCGTGAGTGATCGTGTCTCGCCCAGATTGTTTGTGTCCAGCGAGTCCAGCACAGCCCCGGTCAGTTGAGTTCACGGCACAACGAGTGACCCCTGTGAATGCCACAGGTGATAGAGAGCTGCCTGTGTGTGGTCCCCAGCTAACGTTACTAAGTGTCCTGTACCTTCAGATAGCTTTCATTGGGGACGGATGGTGGGGAAGCTCCTGGGGAAAGACGTGGAGAGGGATCACGAGGGATCCTGTTTCCGTTCCCAGACCGAGCACCAACACACAGCACAGCCTTCACAGGGTGTGTCAGAGTCACCAACTTCATGCTGCCGTTAAGGTTCTGACTGAGGCACCGTATGTAACACACATCAATATACATGGAAACACACACACACACTCACACACACACACACTCTCTCTCTCCCTCTCTCTTTCGCTCCATCTCTCTCCTTCTCTCTCTCATTTTCTCTTCTTCTCTCTCTCTCGCGCTCTCCCACACCCTCACTCTTTCCCTCTATAACTTTCCCCTCCATCTCTCACACACATACACACACACACACGCACACACACCACTGTGTTCTGAGTGGAGCCTGTCAGTGTAGAAGTTTGTTGAACACGGAGATATGACTTTCTCTTTGCTCTGACATCTCCTGTGGGAGCGGGAGATGGGGGGGGGGGGCACCGCACGGTGGGTGGACGAGAGCGCAGAGTACGACGGGAAGCGGGGAACGGCGGCGGAGACGTGTCGGGAGGTGCCAAAGCCGGAACGTTTGTCGGCGCAGAGCCGAGCTGCTCCGCTGGGGATTAGCGTGAGTGAGCGGCGTGGAACACGCGGGAGACAAAGGCTTTACCCACGCCGCTATCAGAGCGACACCGCTCCCGCTCACACGCTCCCCACACCGGGATTAAGGGAACGCTCTCCTCAGCGGGTGGCGGGGGGGGGGGGGGACGACTCATGGATTCTCT
>JAVQIZ010063514.1:7500-20234 GCA_036023535.2 Galaxias brevipinnis
AGGAGGTTTTTGTTTCCTCAATCCCAAAGGATACTCTGGGTTCTGCTTGGTGAGAACAGAGACCCCGGGGCGCGTCCCTCGCGGGACCTTTGGTGACCCTCCTCCTCCTCCCCCCTGCTCGCTGGCCAGGCTGCGGTCTAGTAAGAGGCCGAGGAAGCCAGGGGTAAGCCGACCCCCCTTCTCTCCTCCACTCTCTGTGGTGAAACAGGATCACCCCGCACACAGCCACTTAATAAGAGAGCCCATTTATTTAAGACGAACGAGTTCGTGGCCCATTTCCCTCGCTTTCCCTTTCAATTGTTCTTTCTTTTTAATGAGCTTCACTTTCTTTTGCGTGCTCTAAATTTAGTCTATCTATTTTTTTTCTCGCTACCTCTATATTTCTTCTCCTTTTCTCCAATCTTATTTTCTATACTTCTTTATCCACGGCCGACCTCTTTGCCAAGATAATGAATTAGGCCAACTGAAAGAAGTTAATGCTAGCACAATGATTCTAAGCTTATTTGCACCCTGGGTAAGTATTTTCATGGGAAGAGTCTATCCATCAGCGCGTGTATAAACTAGGTGGATTAAGGGTTCCTCAGTGGGGTCAGGAGGGCTGGAGGGCTCAGATGTTCCGCCTGTGAACTCATCTCTAAGCTGGGGGAGCCGAGACATCTGGGCTACTCCATCCCCCAATCACAGCCCTCTGCAAGCGCAGGAGATAGATCCCGTGGGCCTACAGCCCAGCTCCTCAAAGTACAACTCCAAAAACACAAGCACGCGCACGGACGCGTGAACACACACGTGCACGTGCACACACACAGCTGAGCTCTGTTGACTGACAGGCACCTGAGATCCCATAATACACAGCCAACAGCAGTGGCCCATTTGTCATGATTCCACTTAATGTGGCCCAGCTGCCTGCCTGTCACATGGACACCAAATCCCAAGGTGCTTGTGCCTATTCCACGCCTCCTGCTGCAAGCCAAGCAGGAAGAGGCCGACTGGGAGAGTGTGTAGTCTGTGATGCTCAAGGTAACGCGGCGCTGCTGTGAACATCACAGAGAGGAGGGGGCCATGAGCAGATCCCCGGTGGCTTAGTCTGATGTAAACATGGAGCCACAGGAAGGGAAGGAAGAGAGGCAGAGGGAAAGAGAGAGAGAGAGAATTTACTTTAGACACAGAAAGAATAGAGAGAAGGAGAGAGAATGATGAAGAGGACGAGAGAAGCGAGTAAGGATTAGACAGTGAGAGACATGACGACTGAAAGATGTCTAAAGATAAACAGTAGAGAGAGGAAGAGGGAGAGAGAGAGAGAGTGAGGGGGTTGATAGCTTGTGTACAAAGAGAAGGAGGGAGAGGCGGAGAGAAAAAGAACAGACAGTCACAGCAGGTGGCATCCTGTTTCTCCGTAGTCGGCGGTGCCAGCGAATCTCATTAACAAGGATTCTCTAATCTGCCTCCAAGAACGTGCAACAAAATTCAGGGCCTCTCCATCGCCCTCATCCCTCCTCCCTCCTCCCCCTTTCATTTAGAGGACACTAATGCATAAATGTAACGGTGCTCTTATCGAGTAGCCACTAATTCAAAGCTCCCCAAAAACCCCGCTGTTGTTAGGGTGTGAGCGTGTTGACTACGGCGACCTTTGTTTATCTTCTGAGCAGAGCGTTACACAGCGAGACCCCATGTCAGGGGGTGTCAAAGGCTGTCCTGTTCGCATTAGGGCATGCTTGTTTTCACACCCATTCACGGTTGCCAAATGAGCATGCGAAATTATTGGGTTCTCTAGCTAAAAGCGGTCTCTTCTGGATAGCACTCGCTCGATAAACACCACAGAATGGCTTCCAAACAACGCAATTTGAGGCATGAATATAAAGGATTTTGAGAGAATTTATAGAGATAACGAAGTGTTATTCATTCTTTAGTCAAACAGCCTACCGTTCAAATTCTCAAACATAATCTGTGAAGCCGCTCGAGAAGGGTCTTGTCTTTTTGAATGTCTTTTTGTCTTCTCTATTTAGGGTGCAAGGCTGGGAGTGGAATCCTACTGCAGTTCACTCACATACTCTTTAAAGCCGAGAAATCCAGAACGGAAACATTCTCCCCAAAATGACCCAAAACAAAAGAAGGGGTCAATGGACTGTCACTCACACCCCTCACATCATAGGCCCTCCACAAGACGTTCCATGGGCACACAGGAAGTACTGACCCTCACTTCCTCTCCTTTATGCTGACCGTGTCTCGGCTCGATGAGGGCACGGCCACGACACGTCCCGGCCCGGCCGAGGGGGCCACCGCCTCCAAACCAAAAAGCTAAGAGGAATGGACGCTCCTCAGAGGGAACGCAGAGTGGATCGAAACCGACGGGGGTTTGAAGGCTCTGCCAGGGAGGCGAGCCAGAGACCAGCTCCCCGCCCTGCTCAGCCTCATTCTTTAATCATGATCCAGCCCTGCCAATATTAGAGTACCACAGGCTCCTCACAGGGAGGAGGTAGACTGATCAGACCACAATGTCTGGGCACCCAGGAGGAACACAAGGGCTGTGGGATTCTGGTAAGTAATGCATTATAAATGCAGTTCTGATGAAAGGGGCTGGTGAAGCAGGGTTGTCGGTCTCAGAGGGAGCATAGGTCAAGAAAACGGGCATGGGCTGTCGTGTTCGGCACGTCAATAATGCAGAGGGAAGGAGATGCGCTTCTTCAAGCCGTCGATAGAATAGGGGCTACGCCAGCTACCGGGAAGGTACGCACCTCCTAAAAGGCTCCCCCTCCACTCTTTCCATTTCCACTCTCCCCCTCCTGCGGAGGAGACACACTTCAGTGCGGAGGCAGATCGGACACACTCCTGCCCCGGCGTGATGTACTGGACCTGGCTCTTTCTCAGCGCCTGTCTTCCTTCCCCTCTCCTCCCCTCTCCTCCCCTCTCCTCTCCCCCAGCCGCCCAGGGCAGCATTCCCATGGTCCCGTGCGTTCCCGGGGCCTGTTCCTGGCACGGCGTGCTCCTCGACCACGGATAAATAAATCACGCCACAGCAGGCCCAGGAAACGAGTGGAGCGGACAGGACACGGTGGAATGGAAGACATCTGGTGACGGGGGCTTCCTCTCTGCTTTCTGTCTAACGGACAGCCAACGAGAAAGAACACTAATAATGACTACAGCTACAGTGACAGGGTCCTACAACTGTATTCAGAAACAAACGTCTACGTCTATGTTTCACTCGGAGTCGGGCCTGAAGCCATTCCTTTGCTCCGGACGTTTGCCAGCTGAGGGGAGATAGTGTTCTGCATGCAGCGGCATGGCCCGTCCGCACAGCCCCTGTCTGCTGCTGGGCCGTTACTGCAGCGGGCCTCAGACGAGCGGAGGGCCATGTGGCTCTGCTGCTGCTGGGGTGGACAGGCTCCAGTTGGCCTGGCACCGCGCCTTCCTCAGAGACCTGCTGGTCCGCTGGGGCTCCTGAACGCTGATCACATTACATACCGTGGAACTGCTGCCGAGTCCACATGCCCACACACACACACACACACAAACACACACACACAGCCACATGTCCAGCACGCAACAAACAACCACACACACACTAACACAAGCCTCCATCTGCCGCTATAGTAAACCTTGGCACGGTGTCAGCAAAGCCTGAGACACCAGAGCTGACTTTTTTTTGTCAAGCAAAATACAACGGCAGACAGGAGAGGGAGAGTGAGAGAGGATAGACTGAGGGAGATAGACGGACTGACGAGGGCTGTCAGGCGTGAGAGAGCCCCGGAGGCGTGGACAGCCATCCGCAGCGAACGCGCCACGAGAGACTTGTCCCATCAGGGTGACAGGTGCATTATCATAGGTTAATGAGAATCCGAGCGGCAGTCTGTAGCCGCAATCAGGAGACGGCTGCCTCTGCTCCCACCTCCATCCATCACATCAGTCACACACTCGCAACCAGGAAGTACCGACCCGACCCCCAAACCCCCCCCCCCACCCCGCCCCTCCCCCACCCTCCCCTCCAACCCTGAGCTGCAGGAGAGCTCATTATGACTAGCAGGATTCCATGATAACACAACAATATTATGGGTCGGATTTAGTTGAAATGATTAGGGTATGTTATTATGGGGTGTTTGGGAGCGCGGGGAAAGGTAATTAGGAAGCTATCAGCGGCTGCAGGTGTGAACCCCCGACAGAAGGAAGCCTGTTTGTGGAGAAGATCTACCACAGGTTCTTATCTACACAACGGGGGCCTGTGGTGCTGCGGGGAGCCCGTAGAGAGAGCGCTGGTGCTGCTGGTCTCTCTCCACACACGGTGCCACGCGCGTCTCCACTCACTTTCATCTCCTTCTGTCCCTTCAGCATGGGAGCGCGCGTGTGTGTCTCCTTCTCCGGAGCGGAAATGGCCTATTTTCACAGCCTCGTGGTCCTGATGCTGCCTGATCTTTCAGCAGGGTGCTGGGCAATGCCAGAGTGACTGGAAAGAGGTTGTCTCTCTCTCTCTGGATTTAAGAGACAGTAGAAGGGAGCCAGAATATCTGCCTGGATTAGCCTGTTCGCATGTGTGTGTGTGTGTCTTTCTTTGCAGCAGGCACCGGGGGATCAGTGGGCAGGAAATGAGGCGGTGGGATCTGCAGCGCACTTCGGTCTCTCAGCCCATCAGAGAAACAATTTGAGGAGCTAATGAAACGAGACTGATCTGCTCCGTCTCTCCCAGGGGGAGTGACTGACTCGGCAGTACGTGATCAGCCAGTCAGGCTTAAGGCCATCGACACCATGCAGGGAGGGATGCGGACGCTGCTATGAGCCATTAGACTGGGGAAAGCATTGGGCAAGCTCACATAGTGTGTGAATAGTGCAACTAAGTGTGGAACGTATGTTTGTGTAGTATAGGACAGGCCTTCTGGGTTAGGGCTTGACTGCACTGTGAATACACAGCTAATATGTGTGTCTGTGTGTGTGTGTGTGTGTGTGTGTGTGTGTGTGTGCCAGCCTCCACCCCTCACCAGCCATTGTCAAAGGCTAGGCCGGATGGGGAAGTGGCCCGGCAGCCAGCAGGTGGAGGTGGGCTCCACTATGGCCCTGAGTCAGGGGGGTATCACCAACGGATGCCAACTACACAGTGAGAACAGGATGCTGCTGGGAGAGAGGAAGAGGCCAGCCCACTGAGCCCCGCACCAACGTCCGCGTTGGATCTGTACCAGCCAGCCGGAAAGCTCGCTGTAAAAACACACACACACCCACGGGAGCCGACAGCAAATAGCAGTGGGAGCACATCCTGTCGGACAAATACACCACATACAGGGCATTGACACACACACACACACACACATATGATATTAACTACAGAATATGAATGGCAGTTGTTGTGGAACCCAAGCGTGGCACATTCCTAAATTAGACAATTTAAGACTGAAATAAAGAACCGCCAGTCAATGTTTTATTTCCAGTCCATATCTCCCAACTCCTCTGGGCTATTACCTGGTTCGGCATCACCTTTATCGTACTGCTATCTCTAGCGTTGGCCTTGGAATCCTCATGAAGGGAAAGCCCTTTTCCTTCAGCTCTGGGGACAGTGGTGTGGAAAGAGTCGCTCTTCCTTCCTCAATCTATCAGGCCCTGTGGCCAAAACCAGTGTGCGTGCTGCGACGGACCCAGCCGCACTCCGCCCTGGCCAGGAGCCTACACTCTGCATTCACACACCACACATCCCCTCCTCTTCCTCCCACTGGGTCGATGAGAAACGGACACAGCTCATCTAGAGGTCCACTGCCTCACCCGGAGCAGAGGTCACCAACTGATACGAAAAAAACAACTGTAGAAGTCTGTCTCTCCCAATCCTATTTTCTCCCTCTTAAAGCCCTGCTTTTAGAAGGCTGCATGAGCTTCTTATGCCAGCTCATGTTTACCACAGATAGAGCACATTTCGATCTTCCCGCAGCAGGCACGGAACACCCTGCTGGGCCTATTCCCGGGTGACTCATTCAACGCCATCCCCGGGGAGCGTGTTGAGCAATGCTCATTACAGCTCGCCGTGTGCTAAGGTTAAGTGTCCCGCGCAACAACGATGGATGCGCTGTCGAGCACGCTGAGATGTTTTCGTTCAAAGCTGGCTGGCGCTGTGACACATTGAGGCAGTTTTTCTTTTCTTCAGCATACCACCGTCGTACTCCCCCGACAAGAGCCGTTGGCTTTGAGACCTAATGGGGCACGTCCCAGTTGTTTTCACTTCCTGAAATAGTTCTGACTGAACTCCGTTGTCGTTAAGAAATCAATAGCAAAGGAGGTTCTCCCCGACAAAGTGAGAGGATTTATCATAGTGAAGGCATCCTTAAAAAAAAGGCATTCAAATAATAACATAATTATTAATAAATAAGTCAAATAGGTAAAATTAGTATTGTCAGAATGGGCATGTAGTGTTGAAAAACTGTAACTATTCACCCATGTGTGGTGTTCGGGTCTCTGGGACCCGTTCCAATGATTACTAAAAGACACATTTTGCTATGAATATTTTTTTCAATCTGAAACTCATTGATCTTTGCTCATTTCCTGTGAAAAAACATGTTAAAGAACACATTTTCATCGAGTGCAGAGCAGACTGTACACCCTCCTAAATTTTAAGTTACATTTGGGTTCACTGGACCCGGGGGTAATACAAGTGTTTGAAGTGTCTATCAAAACATGTAAACATTTAAAAAACCTACTAATGTTGTGGGTCTGTCAGACCCGCAAACATTAGGTAACAAAAACATGAACATCACATATTTCAGAAAAACATGAATATCCCTTCTATTGATAAATGGGATGTAGCAGAGGAAAACAGAAAATATTAACCATTCATACTGTCTATATATTGCTTGTCATTAAAATAATGTAATCTGTGAAGTATTCTTACATAAATCATTATGGCTATAGTTTATAAAACCCATTGTCAGACTGGGTGAGTAAAAAAAAAACACGAACACCATACAATGGTTAAAAACTTTCAGGCATACGTGATTTAAGATGACAAATTTATTCTCAGTAGACAAAGCACAGGGTAGTAACTGAAACAGGATGTTGCTCCTTGCCAAGCATGTTTTTGTACCCAACACAAGGCTGAGGCGAAAACATTTTGGGGAAGCACTGCCATCATCTGGCTACCAAGCATATTGCAATTGACAGACAAACCAAAGTGTTCAATACGAGATTTTTTCAACGTTGATATTGCGGAATATTAAGGTATTAAGGTATTAAGGAATTCAGAAATCCTACTGGAAAAATTTGCAGTTAATGTAAAATATTATATAATATAATATGTTAAAACAATATAATACATCTATTAGAGGTTAATTGTTAAGGGTTTCTAAAATAGAAAATAAACAAACACAATTAGGATTTGTTGTGGATTCAGTTTAATAACAATGGTACAGAAATATAATTTTTTCCTAACATGGATTCTAGGCCCAGGAACACATTCCCTTAAGTATCAAAATACAGCTGAATTTTTTAAAAACAAAGTACATACATAAAAAACACAATTTAAAGCCTTCATCTATATTTAAGTTAAATAAAACTATCAATTTGGCATGTCATGTATATTGGCTTGTTGTTGAAATCCATTCCAACAGGCCTTAATAACACACAGAGACACAACGCATAAAGGAATGATGATCATTGACTTAAACAGATGGGACAGCATGATTCACTTTCTACTGTGTAACCCTCATCGTTGTCTATAGTTTCTAGGAAAGGGAGTTGGAAGAGAGGTGGTGACGTGTTACAAGCAAACCGAAACGGGGCGGCAAACCTCTGCTCCAACTAAATTATAAAGGGCTCTAATCTCTTGGATATGGCCCCAAATAGTGCTGACGCAACGCTTTGCCGGCCAGCTTAAACAATGGAATGGATACACAGAACAATAGCACTCTAAAATCAACAGCATAGCGGGCTACCACTTTCCCATATAGAACGCTGAGCACGCTCACTTGAATTCCCTATTAAAGTCATATACACACACAATACACTTACACACTTATACCATGCACAGAATGTGACAGAAATATAAGGAAAGAGAAATAAAAAATACAGGCACACAACACATCATACACACTTATAATCTCAGAACAAATTAATCTGAGAGTTGCTGGTCACCCAGCCAGGGAAAGACGAAAGAGAGAGAGAGAGAGAGAGAGAGAGAGAGAGAGCGGATGGATGGCAGGCGGTTTAGTTGAAGGTATTATTAGAGCTCCATGGCAGGGAGGGAGTGATGAGAGAACCCAAGCCCCACCACAGTGGCACAGCCCTGGGACGGCCTAGGCGCCTGTCCACCCCAGCACCCGAAACACCAGCTCTAGGATTACCCGGTGGACTTAATCCATATGAGCATCCGGCCCCTGGCCTGTACGGGGGCTACCCGCTTCAGAACCCCTAGTTCACCCGTCCACGGCTCACCCAGGAACCACCAAGACACCACCAGAAGAGCTCCCAAGACGGGGTGAAGAGAAGACAACACACAACACAAAGTGTATGAGTGTTCCTCCATGAAGGATTCTGTAGGTAACATTATAAACACTGACTTTCTACAAAATAGCTACCTACGTAAAAT
Source organism: Galaxias brevipinnis (assembly GCA_036023535.2). Classification (NCBI taxonomy): domain Eukaryota; kingdom Metazoa; phylum Chordata; class Actinopteri; order Galaxiiformes; family Galaxiidae; genus Galaxias; species Galaxias brevipinnis. The sequence goes on from JAVQIZ010063514.1 coordinate 16,046, forward strand.
GCAAATATGCCTTTAGTAAATAAAATACAAAACTTCAATAAGATCATAAGAAAGAAGCAGACTATATACATGTGTAGATGTCCTATTGTGACATATGACGTCCAAAAGGTCACCAGTCCAGAGCGTGACTGAGCTGTGTGTTTGTGTGTGTGTGTGTGTATGTGTATGTGTGTGTGTGTGTGTGAGAAAGAGAAAGTATATAGGAACCTGAAAAATGTGACTTGCACAGTTGTCTTGGCAGGTGAGGCTTAATGGGTGGCAACTGCTACTTCACTGTGTGTGTTTGTGTGTTTGTGTGTGTGTCTGTGTGTGTGTGTCTGTGTGTTTGTGCGCGCGCGTGCGTGTGTGTGTGTGTGTGTCTGTGTGTGTGTGTGTGTGTGTGTGTGTGGGTGGTGGTTGACATTCCAGATCCTCAGTACTTGGGGACTTTGGTGTAGTCCTCCTGCACCACGTTCCTACACAGGCACATGGACAGAATCATCCCGAGGAGCTGCAGGAAGACAGGACAGGTCACGGGTCACGAAGCGCAACCACAGCGAAACACAGCACACACACCTAGCACAAAAATGTCTGCACGCAGACACACCCTTACATGCCCACGCAAACACAAAATACACACCCACAGCAACGTTAACTATGAATAGTTTGAGCTAGGCCTTCGTCACACTTCACTTATGAGTGTGTGTGTGTGGGAGGGATACCTCAACAACGGCCACCCCAACACAGATTCCCAGAATTACTCCGCAGTTGTCCAGAAGCCAGCCCTCCACACTGGATATACAGCCCTGTAGGGAGGAGGGTGAGAGAGAGAGAGAGAGAGAGAGAGAGAGCGAGAGAGAGAAACCGTTAGAGAGAGAGAAAACATATGGAACGAGGGAGAAGAGAGGTGCGGAAAGACAGAGGAACGGCTTTGCGTCGCCTCAACCGGATGCAGGCAGATGCCTCTCCAAACACTGCTGTTGTCTTTGGAGCAGGCCGCTGAGAGGAAGAATAACAGTCTCCACTGTCAACACGCTGCCTATGGAGACGGGCTGATAAACCGTTCACAACCCTCCCAGTCCAAATGGGCTGAGCACAGACTGCCAGGCCTGCTGAGACTTACTACAGAGAACTACACACAGTACACAGACTTACAGAGACTTGCAAAGACCTAAAAAAGACCTACACGGAACTACACAAACCAAAAACGATCTACAAAGAACTACAAACACCTACAAAGACACACGCAGACACACGCAGACCTAAACAGTCCTACCGAGGCAGTAATAGTTACCACGTTCTATTCCTACCAGTCAGTGCTGTGTTGAGGAAGTGTACCTTTTGGTAGACGGGGAGGTCAGGGGTGAGCGACTCACACAGACCCGACTCGCGCATCTCCACGCCAGGCAACGTGTCGTTACGGCAGGAGCAAGGGTAGAGGTTCTGGGAACTATTCTTGATGGTTAGGTTCTCCGACCAATTTCCAGGGCCGGTCCAGCCGCAGCACTTCATCTGGATAGAGGGGGAAGGAGAAAGCGAAAGAGAAAAGAAAAACAGGCAGAGAGAGCAGAGAGTGGAGAACCAAGGCAAGGAGAGAGTAGACAAAAAAAAGAAGAGAAAAGAAAAGGCGTGAAAAAAAGAGCCGTGTGTATCGTCAGAAACGATTAACATGAAACTGTCAGGAGTGCTTTGGAGCCTGTGAACGCGTAGCCTGAACCCTAACGCTGCCTGGCTGCCGTTCTCAGTAACCCTATGGGAGCGGAGACGGAAAAAACTTGGCAGGAGAGAGGGAGCGAGGAAAAGAATGGAAGAGGCCGAGGGGAAAATCAAAATTGAAATGTCAAGTGTTCAGTTACAAGAGTTGGGTTTCGCTAGGCTTGTTCCAGTCCTCACTCTGTTGCGTCCAACACAACACAACCACAGCACAGAAGAGAGCCCTTCTGGCCCGGGATGGCCAGGGGCCGTCTGGGTCCTGCTCTGGGTCGGTACCGCCCTGGAAGGGGGAGCTTACCGTCCTCTGGACATAGTCCCAGGTGTGCTCCGTGGTCTTGTTCTGGCCAGTGTAGTTGACCAGCATCCCCTTGACGATGTTGGACATCTCTTCTTTGAGCTGGAGAGAAGGGGAGAACCGGAGGGCAGATTGGTTTATTGAAATAACAGCGGGTGGATACAGGAGAACGGGTGGCTGGTTGGAATAAAGGGCAAGAGGAAGCGCATCAGTAGACTCTACTGTGTATTGAATGGCCGCCAATTATTTGTTTATTGACTGGCAAGCGTTGGTGACACCATTGGTTTGGTATGTGTGTGTGAATGTGTCTGTGTGTGTGTGTGTGTGTGTGTGTATGTGTGTGTTTGCTTGTGTATGAACCACGTGGGGGAGCAGTGGGAAGGGAGGCCGGCCTCACCCTGTTCTGGGAACAGCGCCACCCAGCCCTGTGGTAAACCCTAAACACAGGGAACATGCCTGGACTGGAGATCACATGCACGCACCGATCGCGCACACACACACACACACACACACACACACACACACACACACACCGAACACACATCAAAGACAGACACTGCACTTGTACACCGACCGAGTGGAGATTTATCCTGGGAATGGTTGAATAGGAGTGGGACTGAATGGCTGACTTTCACACGACACAAACCGGTCAGAGAGGTAAAGTCTTTTTTTTTTTTTTAAAACACACCAACACTCCCATCGTAGTCCTGGTCTAAGCAACTAGACGAGACTTGACTGCTAATAACCTTCTTTCAAGTGAAAGTGTACAAACCCCGAAGCACTGAACTCTGTGGCCGTGTGCTGGTGCCACCTGCAGGGGGCGCTGTGTGGTTATTTACCGCGCTGGCGTCGCAAACCGCTCTGGGAGGATTATGTCACCACTGAGTCACTGGTTACGGCTCGCGTTCGACATGCTATCGGTTTCACAGGGATTTCCACAGCACCCCCTTCCCCTCCCCTCCCCTCCCCCAAGCCTTTAACACACACATGCACTGTTTACCGTCTCAACAGGGGGAACAGGGGAAGTGGAGGGGTACGGAGAACAATGGAAGCCCACAGTGGAGCCTCCGTGGCTGGCTTCCTCCACACATGGCCCACCTGCCTCCCTCACTTTCAATCCCCACGGCCTGGGCCCGCGTCCACATGCTAGCTACCCGCCGCGCTAACCCCTCCGTTGACTCATAGGGAGATTCCTTGGTGGCAAGCCCCAAGACAGGCACAGCTGTCCTGAGGGGGAGTGGGAATGTCGAGTATGGACCAGCTGTGGTGATGGGGGGGAATGGGAGAAGGGGGAGGAGAAAGGGGAGGGGGAGGGGGAAAACGAGTGGAGGACGGAGCTTTCAGAAGGTAAAGGGGGAATGAGGTTAAAGGAAAGAGTGACTAGAAGGTGTCAGAAGAGAAGGAAAAAAAACAACGGACGACAAGGGCCAGTGTGGGGGGAAGGAGAGAGGGAAGAGGGGAACAGCGGTATGGTGGGGTGTAGCAAGGCGGAGGGTGGAGTCTCACCAGGTCTCTCTGGAAGTAGATGAGCACGCCGGCCGTCACCTGGGCGATGAGGATGAGCAGGAGGCAGGTGAAGTACTAGAGGAGAGAGAGAGAGGAGATACAGATCAGTGGGGTGGAGCGGCAACAGGACCAACCCCAGTCAACACTAACACCCCCCAGCCCACTGTCCTAACACACGACGAAGAGCAGGGCTTTATGCTCGACAACGGCTAATCTCCGCTAATCGAAGACAAAACGAAAGCTACATGGAGACCCCCCCCCCCCCGGCCACAGTGTGGCCATGCTTACCCACCCATCTAGGATTACACTCCGTTGATAGGGGGGTGCGGGGAGTCCCAAGCCGGAGCAGAGGGGCCGACAGCTGGCCACTGTGGTGGTGAGAAGTAGGTCACCACTCAGTGGTTTGCCTCAGGCCCGGCCCACTCTGAAGCAGGTTTAACCCAGCTCTCTCACACCCACCCCCGGAGGACACTGCACTGTAACCCCCAAATCTCCCCGGCTTATCCCCCGCCTGGCCCCGGAGCCCCTAAATCCCGCCGTGCTGCTCTTCAGGGCCACTATGGAAGGTGACACGAGGGCAGCGTTTACTGGAGGGAATCCTCCATGTTCTCTAAGCCGGAAGGTGGTAACCTTTTCCCTGCTGCTTGGGCTTGGCATGGAACAACAACAAAGGGGGGGGGGGGGGGGGGGGGGGGG
>JAVQIZ010063545.1:0-12500 GCA_036023535.2 Galaxias brevipinnis
GTTACTTGTGGTCCTGTTATCCTGTTTTTAATTGCGACGCTCTTGCACACAGAGTCAAATTCCTAGTGATTATATTGTACTTGTACTTTATTTTCACATGGGAATAAAGGTGTTTCTGATTCTGATTCTGATTCTGATAAACATACACATGGACCTTAAACCCCTGACTATCTGCCCTGATGTGCCATTACAAAATGTCTGCTTTGCATTTTTTTAAAACCTGTATTTTTATGGAAAATCTTGCTCTTTTTCTTCATCCCTGTGCACTTTTCTATGTTTATGGTGTTGTTTGGCTTGATGCAGGTACACTTTCCCACACTGACTTTTGTATGTCTGTGTGAGTAAAACCTAGACGATTTTCACAAAACATTGTTGATCTACACTGCATGATTTATGTGTTTCTAGACTTGTCATCTATTCTTGGGGAAGATGATATGAAGTATTTTTGGGAGTGAGACAATGTCCTCTGATATTCATATCATCCTTATTCTGGTGGGTGCCTGACTCCTATTGTTCCATGAGCATATATTATCAAGACTATGGGCTTTGTGTCTAGCAGGCATTTAAGCAAATTTGTTGTAGAAATGTCTGCATTGTTTTTATTAAGGTATGGGGATAAGATAGAGCCAAAAATAGGAAATGGGCTGAGATGACATCCAATCTGCAGACAGGTTCCGGGCATTGGCATCCTGCCTGTTTGGACAGCAGAGAACATACTCACCCTGACTCTAAAAACAAACCGCTTTCTTCATGTAGGCAACAAGGCATGTCATTGAGTACAGAGGTCATGACACCAGCAAGTTCGACAATATGTGTGTGCCGTGGAGTAGCCCAAGCCTTTCACTCTGGTAACCTTTTCACCTTTTTTTATGAATAGTTATTTTAAATTGGACAGACCAACTACCTTGAGTGCTGTTTCCCTTTAATTTATTTTATAATTTAATATTATTTTATACCTTTGACTACCTGGCTGGCTTGTCTGCAAGAATTTAGACAGCTGGCCCAGATGACCATATATTTAGAATGAGTAGGATACAGCCCAGTACTATGGCAATTTAGTCTGTGACACCCAATATGTCAGACCTACTGTTAACTAGCATGGCGACAACCACATAAACAATTGTTTCCGTTCACTTTGTTTATGGTAAAAAATGTCACCACAAAATACAACTGGGGACTGTGTAATTGTGTAGGCATGCCCCTTATACCTATTCTAAGTATACGCTGAGGATATTTGTGCTGCGAGGGAGAGTTGGAGAGCTGGCATCCTCTGTGATGAATGGTCCTATGGCCCTGGGTAACTGCCACTCCTCACAGCCACGCAGAGGAGCACAGCCGCATTGTGTGGAGGACAGACATAGTAACAGAAAGGTTACTGAATAAATAGAACAGGAACATCTGCTGTGGAATACCTCAAATCCAATGACAAAGGAATGAACTGACCGGCACACCCAAGAGACAAGACAGGAGGAAAACATTATTGGCACACTGTTGGTATATACAGTAAACTCACAACTGTTCTAATCTGTCCCTCTGTCCACGAAAACACACCCACATGAACACTTATGCTTTAACAAACCATATCTATAAATCGTATGGATCGATATTAAAAGGAAATCTCGCAAATTTTTGAAACTGTGTTGATGCTGTTGTACTTGATGCACTCCCTTAAAATGTTTTTTTTTTTTTTACAGTTCATTGTATTAAAATGAAATGTAATTAATCATGACTAGTAATGACTAATTATCATGTTGATCATCTCATCAAGAAGACAGGGTCTGTAACAGGTTGGTGAGTTAACGAACAGGACTTTACATGTGACTTACTGTAGCTTACCAAATGATTTATGGCAGTGTGTCACCAAGGGTGATGACACTCTCAACCAATCATGACAGCGCATTCCAGTATATGTAGGCTTACTCTGTGCTATATGTGCTCTCAATTGAAAGTCTGCTACTGTCAAAACTCCTGTCACTGCAAAAGGAATCCTACAGCGCAGGTACCCATGCATTGATAGATCATTAATTTTATTAGAGTGTGAATCAAACTGTTTTATCACCTTGCCTATTTTTAGATGGCAGTTTTAACACAATTTATCACCCACCGTGACATCAGTGGTTCTCAAACGAATTGATTTTCTTTGGGGGGACATCTTCTTTGAAAGGTTTCTTTCCACAATCCACAATGGCGGACGAGTAAGTTCTATTTTCAATTTGTATAAAAACTGTTTGTATAGAGGAATGCATTAAATAAAATTGTTAATGTGCGACTTTCTTTTTTCTCCTCCAAACTCCACATGGCTACTGCAGCGATGTAAGTGTGTGTACAATCTGAAAGCTGATTCTGTACTATACATATTTTTGCTTTGATTTAAGGTGGGTTTTGAACTAACCCAGGCTTGTTTCTGTTCCTCCTCCTAGGACTCCCCAAGGCCCATGCAGCCTAAGGTGGAGAGCAAGGTAGCAAAAGAGAACGATTATTTCATAACTACTAATTGATTAACTTGCATGATACACCTCACGAGATGTGACAATTCATTTTAATAAATTACCATAGACAATGTGTTTTTTTGATTTGTTGTAAAAACGTCCAGGGACGTCTGTAGTAACAACAGTGATTTGATTCACTGCACTACAGTCTCCAAATGCTCCATATTGCTGTCTATAGTATGGAGTAGATCTGACTAAATTAAACAGAATTTCAAAACATTGAAATAAAAAGGATAGCTACGTGTAAAATATGTGTAAATGACAGTGACCACTAATTGTCTCTTACATTTAATTCGAATTGGAAATCATGACTTAAATATCGTCAATCCCCTAAAGCTGTAGTGTGAACTGCAGGTCTTTCTCTCACTGGCCCCTCCTGGGCCTAGTGGAACCTAGCATTACACATGGGGTACATGCCAGCTACGGTTGTCTCCGGAAAACGTTCTTGTCATGTGGCCTAGCGGATGAGCATGACATTGAGCAAAGTATATTCCGAGAACAATAAACAACAGCTTGCAACATTCCCATTCCAACAGGGATGGAAAATATTTAAAAGATATTTACTGTTGGTATTCAATAAACACCTGCATTTACAAACCTTTACCATACTGTATTACTACTATATTTGATGCACAATGTAAAATACAACAAATTATTGCTATCATCAGCATGGCTTATTTTTTTTTCAGCCTAAATCCAAGATTTCCGCTTCCCGAAAACTTTCTCTCAAGGTAAAAGCAGACCATATAAGGTTGCACTGTTGATCAGAATTTTACATATTTAACATGCTATGTACATTAAAACTGTTACTTTCTTTTGTAAACCGGCCTGACAGACGTATGACTTTGGTCTAAAACTAATCTTATTCTTGTCATTCTCCCCGCCGGCTCTGCCATCCTTAGATCCTCCTTTTGAGTCGTGCGATGGAGGAACTGGAAGCTGAGACGGTTGCCAGGGATGAGGAGAAGGTTCGCTACATGGGAGAAAAGCTCCCACCCCTGCAGTTGTCCGGCCTACCCATGGAGGACCTGCAGGTAAGTGACAGATTTGACATCCGATAGCCTGCTGTGGATAAGATAGCTGTTGTCAATGTGTCGTTAAAATGCTATTGAGGTCACAAACGCATCTGTACTCCTGTCCCTCGAGCCACATGAGGTTTATACACATTTTTCACAGCCGAGTGGGGCTTATTGTGTATTCTATGGACCTTGAGAGGTGTGAAGGCTGTGTGATTATGTGCTGTGTGTTGTTTATTTAGCGGTCTCACTAAATGTTTTTGTTTTTAGAAACTGTGTAAGCAACTTCATGCCAAGATCGATGTGGTAGATGAAGAACGCTACGACTTTGAAGCTAAAGTCTACAAGAACGGCAGAGACGTATGGATTCAAACAAAATTAGACCTAAATGTGCACATTGAATTTCGACAAACAAAACATCCAATCTTGGCATTTATACATGGCCCATTTGCACAGCAGCCATAGCATGCCGCCAATGACATGTGTCTATGATCTGTAGATTCATGAGCTGAAGCTTAAGGTGATGGATCTGGGTGGAAAGTTCAAAAAGCCTGCCTTGAGGAAGGTGAGAGTGTCTGCCGATGAGATGATGAGAGCTCTCCTGGGCAGCAAACACAAGGGATCCATGGACCTGAGGTCCAACCTCAAGTCTGTGAAGAAAGAGGACATCAAACAAGAGAAGGTTTGCACGGACAGATACACTCGGAGAAATCCGGAGGGCTCAATAACATGCACCTCTGACACAAAAGCATTCCCCAGAATGACTGAAAAGAGAAAGAAGGGTTCCAGGGCTAGACACAGAAGAAGCGGTTCATACCCAGTGCAATGTTATCTGACATACTCCTTTTCTTTTTTCAGGAGCTAAACTTGGAGGTGGGTGACTGGCGTAAAAATGTGGAGGCCATGTCTGGTATGGAGGGCAGAAAGAAGATGTTTGACGCTGCAGGTGGTGGCCAATAAGCAAAGTCCATTACTAAAACCTTTGGTCTTTTGAAGTCCATTAGAAACAACAGAATTAGGAGGTCAAGGAGAGAAATGGGGTCTAGTAAGATGTGTGCGGACAGTGGATTTGAATGGTCAATAACTGTAACGCAGAATATAAGAATATATGAATTTCAAATTTACACATTAGACTTAGACCTTTTCCAATATCCTATAGCTGATTACTAGAAGTGCATCTTAAATTTAATGCAATTGACAACGCCTTCTTTATAAGCAATGTTTTCAGCAGGTAGTCTTTTTTTATGACGTGACCGAATAATGTATACAATTATGTGAATAATATGAATGAAAGTTTAAACTATTTAATAGTGTTATGTGTACAATACAATATACCTGTAAATGTTGACTCTGCTTTGTTTTTACAAATTATTTTATAGTTAAGCATATGAACAACAACATTTCAGGTACCAATATAATTAAAACAAAAATAAAATAAAATAAAAACGAATTAAAGTTTTATTTGTAAATTCTTATTTGTAAAATATTCTCCATCCTACAGACATAATCACATCGACAGTCCAGTCATAGAACTAAATTATGTATGTTGTATGTATGTAAGTATGTTACCTTAGCAGTGATAGTTTTTGGTGTTGACAACATGACAGGGGCATGATACTCCCCTTCTGTTCTTCCATGGGACAAATACTTCTCCATAAATAGACCATGAATGCCAAAAGACATCTGTGGACAACCTTGGAATAACATCACTCAAGGTTACGAATGAATGACTAGCGGGAATGGGAATTTCAGGTATTTTTATCAGGCATGGGGTGTGATTGTCTATCGTCCTAAACCCTGTAGTGTCATAAGCCTCAACACCTAAACAAACTCCACAAATCATATAGGTATGACCTGAAAACATGAATGGGATTTCAGATGGAGCCTGGTAAAAAGGAGTTTGAGGCGGACGGTGCAGAACTGCTTCGAGGTCAGTCAGTGTGCAAGGCTGTGCAGACCCTTCTTGTAGACCCCTGCTCCAGTCAGCATGCTGCAGCATGGCCCTCAGGCTGGCCCAGAACACTGCTCTAATGCTCCTCTGCAGTCCACTCCAGTCACATTTGCTGCTGCAGGAGCAACAAGGCCGGGCACCGCCGGGCGTCCAGTTGACTGAGATCGGCACCGGAAATCCAAACACCATGGAGACCTGCCAAGGGCGGACAGAACAGTGCCTAACGACACTTAAACCGTCAATCAATTCCAAGACGGTGGTTTGCAGCGTTTACACGCACTGAGGGATTATCCACTAATCGGGAACACACACTGGGGGATTATCAAATGGCCGGGAATAGGGTCGGCCTCATGGACAGTGAGGCTGAAGTTCGTTCAGTATTATGTCTTCCCTGCAGAGTAGGAGCATGGCCAATTTGATAATTATCAGGTCTGAGAAACCACAAAGGAAGGAAGCTGCACAACAAATGTATAAAAAAGAAACGGTTTATTTGTCAGTCTTATCAACATAGTAGAGGGCTTTCCCTGAGAGCAAAGGAACCACATAAGGCAACGTGATGAACACCCTAGAGAGAACAAGGACACTTGTCTATATCCAACAAGAAAAGCTATTTGGTCTAATCTCCAAATCTAACAAAGTAGCAGATCTTTCTCTCCATAAATAAAAGTGTAAGCTCTAATCGGGTTTTTGTAAGAAAAAGAGACAGAACAGGCATAGAAAAAAAATTATAGTGGCACTGACGTCAAATATAAAATACAAAAAAACATCCTTTTACATTTCATAATTCTAAGATTTCCTTTAATCACATCCTTTGGTACATTGCTTTTACCATTGACACAAAAGGCTGCCAGATGCAAAATTCCCTCACATTAATACATATACCATTTATAGAAGAAATTAGACAAAGTACCCTGTAGTGGAATGTGAAAATTTGCCATGAGTCCGATTTAAATAACAAATCAAAGACGTCGAACAAATATACAAAGTATTTATGTAATTCTCTATTAAATGAGGTCAATTCCTATCTAATTCCTATCAGCTAACCACTACATCAGTGATAGCTACTTCAGATTGTGTTTGAGTTCTATTTCCAAGATCCCTGTGCTGTGAGTATGAGTTATTACACCACTTTCCTCTAGTTTCCCAAAAATATTTATGGCAGTAGACCAGTGTCCATTCTTTACTACTAGGTGAAATATTCAGTTTGATAGTCAGACCAGAGTGCAAAGAGGAAGGAGACAGAAGTACCCTACCACCTTTACTGCATTCAGTGTGGTGAGGAAAAGACATGACAGGATCCCAAACAGAACTAAGGTACTTAGTATGGCTATTGAAGAAGGCACAGGAGTACAATAACCTTTGATAATGCAAACGTTGAAGCGTAACCATCCTAATAGCTAATACACTCTATAGTACCTGATTAGGGGTTCAAGCAGACAGCATGGTCCATCCTTTGTTGAAAAGATGGTTTCACATTATTTATGTGGCGCATTGTTATAGACCACGATAAATCACTTTGGTGATATAAATAAGTGTCAACATGACAGGCTAAGGCTAAGGCTGTGTGTGAGCTACAACACAAACGCACCACATGAAAGCGGCTTGAAGTACAAGCACACACCTACCAAGATTCATGTGCGATGGGTTTTAAAAGAAAACTGCATAAAATACTCAATACCCTCATAAGGCCTCTTCAGAGCCCAAGTGTATAAATATATTTCTAGAGAATGCTGCTGTCAGCATGGAGTTTGACATGTGAAACCACTTGAAATGTCTTAGAGGTCTACACAGTATGTGGTCTAACCTGGTTGGGGTCAGCTGAGTAACAGTGGGTAGTGCAGAATCACCATTCCTACAGGCTGTGGCTACCAGCAGCGTTGTCATCGTCCTCCACAGTAGCACCAAGCAGAGAAAGGCACACTATGTGTGGAGTGTCTGTTGCTTAGGTTTCCTCCAAATCTATTGCTGCTTCTCCCATGGTTCGACATCTTGGGTGGTGCATCAGTAGTATATTGCTTGAACGAGGTCTGTCAGTAGTGTCTGTCGGGAGTTGAAGCGCTTTCAGTGGAGTCTCAGCAGCCTCTGGAGTCTCTATGAGTTGGACTGGCAGGAGGCTTCCTGTTGTACGACTCCTTCCTGTTCAGGAATTTAGCCCAGGACTGTGGCAAGACCTGGCTCAAGGTTCTTAAGTGCACGTATGGCTATACGAGTGGCACATCGGCGCCGTTAAGGCTACGTGGAGTTGCGTGAGGTGCGGCGGTTCCACATGCCCCGCTTGGAGTGATAGTGATGCAGGAAGTTCCTCAGGAAGATCCGCTCCACCTCTAGCCCTGATTGGAGGAGCCTAGAACATGGGGCACAGGGGGAGCAACAGAGGGGCCATCAGTGACGCCTCAACAGACATTAAACTCAATATTTAGTTGTAGACAAAAAAACTCCATATTTAGATTCAGGCATAAAACTCCAAACTTAGATACAGACATAAAACTCCATATTTAGATATAGACTTAAAACTCCATATTCAGATACAGACTTAAAACTTCGGATATTCGGATATTCTACACCTAGCATTTAAATAAAAGACAGAAGCACGAACACGCAGCATTACTAATGTAACTTGTTTATAGTCCACATCTTCCCATGGACGCCAGCCCCGACACACGCGGACACACACCTGTCCAGTAGCTCCCAGTCCTCTCCTCCCCAGCGGTTGGTGAAGTCCCTGGTGTTCATGCCTCCTGCAGCGTCCAGATCCGACTTGTAGATCCCCAGCAGGCCAAAACCATTCACCTCCCAGTAACCTGGAACACAGTGGAAAGGCGAGTGCAACTCCATTTAGGAGTCCCTGGCAGAACGCGATGCAACTGTGCGCGACGCGAGCATTATGAATGCACGTGCACAGGGACGATAAACAGAGTGTGTGGAGGCATCTTGAATGTGTGTGTGTTGGGAGAGCACCTCTCAGGTCTCTGGGAGTAGCCCCACAGTCCAGCCTCATGACTATGGGAGCAAAGGCCATGCGTCCCTCCACACAATGCTTCCTGATGGCGTCGATGATAGTGGGGGGGAAGTGGATGTGCAGGTCGCACAGGAACACGATGCTGTGGTCCTCCTGGGGCGGGCACAGAACAGAGACACAGGCACGAGATGAACGCATGCATCCGTTTACGCCGGAAGCCGTGCCGGGTCACATCTGTCGCGGACGGATGAGGTAACACTCACCTTGATGAGGTAACACTCACCTTGATGAGGTCGATGCCGGCCTGCAGACCAGCGGAGCGTTCAAAGTTGCCGCTCAGCTTCAGATACTGATACCTAATATAGACACATACATTAACACACTCTGAAGGTGGTGTGAAGTGTAACGCACACACGGATACAGCGAGGCACACTGAGCACGCATGCACACACACGCACACGCACACACACACACACACCGGGGGAGTGAGGAGCTGTGAAGAGCCTTCTCAATGTCCATGTCTGTGCTGTTGTAGTCCGTGATGATGAGGTTGAAGTTGGGGTCGCCGGTGTCTCTGTAGAGATCCTCCATGTCCACGATCAGCTTCTGCACCCAGCGTGCCTGGTTCTTCACTAGCGCACACACAAACACACTGTTACGTTATGTCTCACAAGAGTATGTGGTTTCTTTAGGAAGTGGGCAGACCACTGTGTGTGTGTGTGTGTGTGTGTGTGTTTGTACCTGGTACTATGAAGTGGACAGTAGCGGTGGGGTTCCAGCGAAAGCCCACAGGGTTACACAGAACCACCTCAGAGGCGGGAGGAGGGAAAGGACCTCCGATAACCCGAGGCCGGCTGCGGCGAATCAGAGCGTAGATGTAGTGTGACAGACGGAGGTGCTGGCCATTCACGTCCCTCAGCTCCAGCTCTAGGAAGTACCTGCTGCCCATCGCTTCGTCCACACGCTTCTCCACGTTCACCACGCGGACCAGGGTGTATCTCCTGGGAGGCGAGTAAGGACACGCCTTTAAATGAAATAACGGTGACAACCTTGTGAAGAAGGTAGCTGTCTTTGCGTACGCATACAGCTCGCACACTCAACTCACCCGTTGTGCAACTGGTTTAGTTTCTCCATGAAGTCTTGGACCAATGGCAAGGCGTCGCGGCCGCTGAGCAGGAGGTTGCCGGTCACGTTACAGCGCAGGTCTATCCAATCGGATCGCATCACCTGCAGGTTCAGCGGTTTGGCCTGGAAGGTCTGGTTCCAGTTGACCTCGGCGTCAAACACGGGCGCCGGGGTCAAGTCGTAGGCCAGCTCCTCCTCCTCCTCGCCCCCAAAATCTCCCTCGGGCTGCCACAGTTCACCGTCTCGTTGCCCTTTCTCGCGCTCCGGCGCCAGCTCTCCGGCCCACTCGGACCCCTTGTTCATCCCTCTGTACCCCATCGCCGGCTCCCTCTCCTGCCCTGTGGGCCCAGCCGGGGTCCCCGCTCTGTGGATCGCGTTGTCCTCCAGTTCCATTCTCCCCAAGGGGGCTTCGGCTCCTAGGGGCCTGGTGGGCTCCAGTCGCAGGTCAGACGGACGTTTCTCACCTCTCCTTCTCGGGCCCGCTAAGAGCCGATCAGGGGCTGAGTCCATTCTACCAGGACCAGGGTTTGGAACATGCTGAGGGGAAACTACTGGCAGAGGGACACCTGGCTCCATGGGCTCTTTTGCAGGTCTTGCCGGCTCCATTATTGCTGGGTTTGTCACAACAGGATGGACGGTGACCCTCTTGGTTGGCCGGAGCTTCCTTTGTTTGACTGTTCTACGGTTTGCTGGTTTGTATCTTTCTACTAGCTCCTGGCCTGCCATGGAGATCTGGTCTTGAGATAGTCTGTGGGACTTGGGATTAGCCTGGTTGGATTTTACCGATGCTGGTGGGTTCTCCGTGTTCTGCTGCACTGGTGCCAGCTGTTCCGGTGCCTTCAGCTCCTTTGGTTTGGGTTGAAATGGCCTCTTCCCTCTGTGTACATACAGGCTTGTGGCAGTGAAGTTGCCTAGTGCGTCTCTTGCCTTCGGAGTCCGTATGGAAAAGAGCTTGCGCCTGCGTCTCCGAGCGTAGTCATCGTAGTCGTCTCCGTAGTCTCGCAAAAGGTGGTTGGATTTCTCCCGGCGTTCCCTGCCTCCGCGCACCTCGTCTTCCAAGTCCTCCTCATTATCCAAGTCCTCGTCCTGCCTCAGATGGAAACCGAAATCTGCCATTCAACACGTCAGGAGACAGAGTATATTAGCAAAGAGGAAGCAGAGGAAAGAGTAAAATGAGACAGAAAATTACGCCTATCATGGAAAATGCAGCCTACCTCTAAATTGAGGCCTTCGTTCCTGCCCTTCCGGAAGGTCCAATCTCATGTACTTAGAGAAACCAAATCTAGTGATAGAAAAAAAATTTGTTTGTATTCATCACTATATTTTTTTTTACCTAAAAACATAAGTGGAAAGATGGTTGCAGAAATGTTCCTTATACATTTTTTTTAACTACAGTGCCACCTGTTGGTATGGTTGGGGATTACAACAACAACAACAACAACAACAACAACAACCACCACCATCACATAATCAATCTACTCTAAACCACTTTGACTGTTCCTCACCCTGAAAATGCCTGTTAATAAGAAGAAGAAAAAAAGGGCCACACACATTAAGTAGTCAAGCTAGAACTGGTTTTCACTAGTTTGGAGGAAAAAAAAGCACTAAAAACACATAGGCACTTAAATTATATAAGCTTTGTGAACTAAAGCAAAACAATTTAGGCAGATGTGAAATAAATGCATTAAAGTAAGAATGCTTTTGAATAAATACAAACGTTTATTGTTTATTTTTTGTATCAATTTATAAAATGCAAAGTGACTGAAAAGAAAATCTATATCAAATCAATATTTGGTGTGAACACCCTTTGCCTTCAAAACAGCATCCAATATCTCAAACTTATGCACAGTACTATTATCTGGACGTAGAAAGTCATGTAAAACAGTCAAACCAACTACAGGGAAAAGGCTTGAGTGCTAAAAAGGAAGACCTAAAAATAGCCATGCTGAATGGACACTGGGCAGGCACAATTCAGGCCATTGTGCCAGGCAGGCACAGTCTTTCTAAATGGAACAAGACAACTTCTTATCTCCTACCCCTGCTCCATGATACAGAATCATGTCCAAAGATAGCCACAGGGTGCTTTGGACATGGATCCTGTTATTCATAGGCTCTTAGGACTGGGTCCTGTAGTCTTGCTTGCTAGCTTCAGTAACATTTGAACCAATGAAGGCCTCCGCCCCTTCCTTCATTTTCACTGGTCTACTGGACTACAAACTCTGGTCTCAGGAGAGATGTTAACAGATGGCCTACAGGGGGCAGCCATGAGCTAGTTCTAGCACAAACAGACCAAAGTGACATACTCAAGTGAGTTGGCCATACAAATCTATGGATGGTTTTGGACATATGGTTTGTCACAAACGAATAAGAGAACTAAAACATGTGCGAACTACTGACTGCATAAAACCATGTTCTGTTTGGGGGCCAGCCCACTTACTGTTAGCGGAGGGGTTTTCACAAGGGAGATCGTAGATCAACCAAATGCTCACTTTGATTTCCCGAATAGCCCAAAACAAATATAAAAAAACGTTGCAACAGTGAATACGGCTCATCACCATAGGAGTGAAAGGGCAACGGGAGCGGGGCCCTCGACCTCACCTGTCCAGATAAAAGGGGCTCTCCCTGTAGAAGCAGGGGTTCTCCGTCTCCATGTGAGTCAGGCGGGTGTAGTCGTTGGGGTAGATGTAGGACATGTGAATCTAGGAGAACGCAGCACAACACCATGAATCGGATGGGAACAATGGTTCCGTGGGCGACCAACGACCAAAACGGCTGATCCCCCAATGAGATTTGGCTCAGTCTGAGATAACACCAGAACAAAAGGGATGCGTACACACATCCGTGTTTGCCTTTCCGTGGAGTAGGCCACTCGAAATAAGAGGAGGGGGGGGGGGCGTGGGTGTGACAATGAACAATGGGACGTAGGGAGGTCAAACCCGGGCCAGTGCACTTACAAACTG
>JAVQIZ010063560.1:0-28517 GCA_036023535.2 Galaxias brevipinnis
ACCGATCTAGCGGCAATAAGCCCCCTTGTCAACAAACAGGGTTTGGACCGTAGTCCGCTTGTGCTGCAGGGGTAGGTTCTGCGCGCTAAGGCGGTCAGTCGAATAACTGCGATGCATCACATCGCATTTGCGCAGAGAAATGCATTTCTAGTTATAATTATAAATAATAATAATAATAATAATAATAATTGATTGATTGCATTTTATATTGCGCTTGGCACACAAAGCCCTTTACAGTGTAGTGGGGGGACTCAGTCTTCATATTTGCATTTATTTTCATATTTTCCCATTGCATTTCTCATATCTTCTCCATCTAATAGAAAAATATATAGCCTACAACATTAAATTGACAATATATTTGTAATATTTTTATTGAATGCTCATTGGATGACTTTTTTTCAATGTTTGATATAAAGCTATAGATCAACTTTAATTAAATATCTTTTCTTGACAGTGTTTCAGTACAGTGTTTCATATGGCTGACGTTTTTTGTTTTTCCTTTTTATCCATCATTGTTTATAACAGTGTTTCCTATTTAAGTGGCTTGAAAAGTTAGAAATTCGTAGGTATGTGTATTTTGACTTGTCTTAACTGTAACTACGGGCCTGAGATACTCGTTACATTAATTTTGTATCCTCTCTTTTACCGTAGTCTTTCTGACTAATTGTGTCTCCCATTTCAGAACTTATCATTACCGATTTCCTCCAGGCATAGACCTGACTAATGTTTTTTAATGTAGTTTGATAGTTTTAGATTTTCTTGTAGCAATCCTTTAATAGCAATATAACCATACATACAGAACATTCGTATATTCATGAATAGAACTTTGCAAAAAGAAAAGAGATGACGATGAAAATAAATGTTGACATTATACACATTAGTTACATGCAATGTGTGGTTTTATTTGCCAATGTCGATTTACTATGCAATCTGAAAATTATTCTCCAAAATTTACTGTCATCCATATCCAATTCTATCTATTAAAACTGTTTCGGTGTGGCTTTAGCCAAAGCATACAGTGTGAACTTTACATTAATTAAGAATACTTTATTTGACCATTGCATTCAACACATTCAAAAACATTATTCAAATCACATTCAAAGAATTAGTATAATTGTGTTATTTTCCTTTATTATTTAAGGTCCTAAGTTAGGCAATACCTTATTTTGGACGAATTGTATTCCATGCTGATTATTTTTAATGATTTATGAGAACCCAATATAAAATATAAATCAAAAAGTGGCCACAAAATTATAACAACACGTTGCCTACCTTTGAAATAAAGGATCTTACATTTGGACCACCTTATTTTCCAAAATATATTTCTTAAATGTTTTTGCACTTGCATATCTAGTTACAAGTTATTTTCTTTCCCCTTTCACCAAAGAAAAAAAACAAACATCACAACTGTTCACAAAGTAACAACTGAAATAGTACAATAGTTGTTCAGGAATGTTAGATAATACTTCATAATAACTACTTCAAATATGTGAGAAAATGAACCAGCATTTCAATGTCAATGTTCAGTCATAACCTTTAGACCTCAAATAATTAGGCGTAATTAAAAATTGCAAAGATTCCCATTGTTGGGGTGATGAAATAAGCTATATTTTTTTTGCAAAATTGGGTCTGCATAGATCTGCAGCATATTTAATTAACTCATTGAGCTTTTGCCTAGCAATACTGCAGAAACAATATGAATGTAAGGCAAGGATTACACAATGCAACTTTTCAGCTATTTGGTTTAAGTAAATTGTTAACATTCTTTTTAACCCGTGAGTTGCAACTGCTTAGTCAGTGCAAAAAATAAACAAGAACATCATTAAACATTATTAAACATAATAAATTTACAGACATATTTAGCATCGGTAGGGTTAGCATCGTGTTCTTTTAAGTTTGGTTCAATTCACAAAATACATTACACCAGACATAAGTTTACTTTTGGATTTAAACAAGGCTTCTTGTGTTGTATTTGATTCAATAATGTAATGCACAAGATGTGTTACACTGACACAAACGATAAAGATACAACCATCTAAAAACTATGAAAGTGATAGGAACTTTTCCTATAATGACCTAAGAATTCACATGTAATAATAAACGATGATGAGGCCCTGAATTATCCATTGCATCTTTATGCCATCTGCCAGACAAGTGTCAAGACAAACTCTAAGACACCTGAGAGTGCAAATTTTTTTTAAATTAGTTTCCCAAGTGTAACTCCAAGAAGTGTAAAATAATGCAATCAAACTGCACAGGATGTCTACATCTTAGTTTCACGTATGTCTTTGTTACTTCTCGGTCCATTTGTCCTCAACGACGTATCTCTGGCTAGAGGGGACTCCAGGTTTACCCTTCCCATTCCTGTAGCTCCCTGCCCAACCATCCCAGCCCCTTCTCCACAGCCAGGCAGCGCAAGGACCAGCGCCTTCCTGGGGAACGGACTACCAGGCAGGGATGAGACTGGAGACTGAGTCCCCCCTCCGCTCCAGGTGGGCCCCAGGCGTGACAAGATGCAACGGGGGCTGGGGTTTATTGAAGAGAGGGTCTGCTGGCTGCCGTTCATGTAGAATTGGTTGGAGACAGAGCCCAAGTGTGTGCGGTTATAGTATGTTGTCCAACCCGTTTTTTTCTTCTTCCACTGGCAGCGTAGTATGCGGATGAAGGCCTGTTTGAACTCACGGCTGTAACAGGGATAAATTATGGGGTTCATACAGCTGTTGAAGTAGCCCAGCCAAAAGATGACTTTGAAGAAAGTCTTTGGAGGACGAAGTTCCGCATTGAATGACCCTTAGGAGAGAAAGAACACAATATCACAATGATGATATGTTTAACCATCCTTCAGGTCTGATGGTGTCACATAGTTAGCATTCAACATCCAATTAACAATTAAGTTATATTCTACAAAATATTATGTGAGTATAACCAATTTCGTTTTTTCCCAAAATATCATGCTAGAATATTTGACTGAGAGGTTTAAGAGTCGATATGAGAGCATAATAATGTCTTTTTAGTTAACTTTTCCAATTCTATAGTGGAGGTGCTGATTTACTTAGTGTCACCAGATGGCAGAGTTTACCAGAAAGGCCTCAGACTCTGGAAAGATCACTGGGATAAATTGATTTAAACTGAATTTTCTGCCATTTCTTAGAGTTATCCCATGATACGTTAAACCTTCCACCTATTGTTTTATGAGACTAAAAAGGGCATGTAGGTATTAGACAGCCATGAACCAGGACAAATGGTGCAAAGAAATGCTTGGTGCAAAGAAATGCTTGGTAGTAGCTTGTGTTTTAGTAGCCTATGTTCCATGTTTGTAGAAGGGGCTTACTATATTTAAATAACTTAAAACTGAGAGATGTGAAATAAAAAGTAAGTTTAACTACTACTAGATTATACAAAGCCCTTGTTTGTTTGTTTGTAATGAGTAGGTGTATTTCCACCCTGAGAAAATATCTAGTAGATCTGAAGTGATCAGTATGACTCCCCTGAGAAGGTTATTCTGGTTTTATTTCTGGGCCCAGCTTGCTACTTAAGAATGCCGTAAGTCCTTCTGAAAGGAAAGATTTAATCTTTTGTTTATAAGTAATACTGTATGTAACATGTGAAGGCGTATTGAAATAAAAAGCTAAATTAATAACAAACTGTCCTACAGCACTTTGTTTTCAAGTCAATAAAATAAGAGATTCACCAAATTCAACCAAAGTGAAAATAATTCTAAATAAGAAGTCCATGGTGCATTTATCTGGGAACAAAAACATTATATCTCTGTTCTCCTGGTGCAACCCAAGGGTACAAATGAATTGTACTGTCAAGTATCACATCATCACTCCTGCTCTCAATAACCTCCAAAAACAGCTCAGACGAGAATGTGCTCTCAGCCTTGACCGACCCCTAACACAAAGTCATAAAACTGCAGATGCGGAAAATGAAAGGCATGGCATAATTTACAAGCCATCAAAAAAGGACATTCTCACAGCAGTAGACAAACTAACTGCATTATCTTATCTGAGAAATATTTCTCCAGTTTCTTCCTCCATCCCTGTCCTTAAAGTAATACATGTCCCTCAATCATTTAATCTTACTTTATTCCTCTGAGCTGATAATCCCACGAGTGTTCTGAGATGCAGTCTACACGGCCCCTAGCCCTCCTCCATCACTCCGCCCCACACCATCCTAGACCTAACCATTCCCCCCCTGCCCCTTACATCCCCTTTTTTGGCCTTTTCAGACTCTGTATTGTGGACATGTTATCAACCGTGGTATGTATATATATATAATGATAAAAATACAGAAGGTGATCAACTGATAAATAAAAAAGAAAGAATAAGATAGGGAGAGAGGGAAAGAAAGAGAGGCATGCAGGCTTTTTTTGCCAATTAACTTTTTAGTGACAATGTCCCTGATTCTAAATACAGTTTGTACTGCAATATATCTTCATGTGTGACAGAGGTAGCCAAAGAAGGCATGTACAGCAATAGACAATATAAGGCTGGAGACCAGGATTTTAGCCACTCATTGGACAGGAATGACTTGGCCATCCCTAGAAAGAAAATCATTCCAGTTTTTAGGCTTATCAGTTCTTCTCACTCACCATTGCAAACAGTCTGAAAGAAATGTATGTACCCTGTCTAATAGAGCATTCAATATGTTGCCAAACACTTTACCACATTAGAAAACCAGATGGTGTGTTGTCCTTATCAGCTGGGAGAGAAAGGACTAAGAAAGGCTAACGACTAATGAAAAAGATAGAAATAAAATGAACATTTTAAAAGAGGGCAAGCCAGCAGGCAGCTAATTAAAGAAAGAAAGAAAGAAAGAAAGAAAGAAAGAACAATAGAAAGAAAGAATTGGTACAAGGGTGTCAGACCTTTTTTATATTTCTGTCATTGTGTCACAGAAGTCACTTAATTAATTTGCTTAGAATGTCATAAATGTCTATCAGAGCTGGTGGGAACTCAGTGTTCTAACACAACCCTATCATGGGGGCATCACTTTCACAACAGTTTATTAGTAATTGTAACCTCTATACAAAGCAGGAGGGATTTTAAGGGCCTAACTTTCATCAAGTGAAATGATGAATGGGATTAATTGATAACTTCAACAGTTGATTTCATTAGAAAGCAGAAAATACACAGTTGCGTTATAGATTTTGAAAGAAAGACTGGAAAAAACGTTGTTTCTCAAACTGTACGTGCTAGTGCCTTTTACAACTTGAAATAGAAATTAGATTTTTTTTGCCCGCATCAAACACGTTGTATCCAAAGATGAACACTTCTACGTAATCAATGTGCAACCCACGCTAAACTTCACTGCAGACAAAGGTGTTTAATCAGATGCAGACTGAATGCGGATCCAAATCCGAATCGTGGCATCTGCACCTCTAGAAGATAAAGAAATCTGATGTTGGTCATTTGTGGCCATATTCACATGATTACGTCACATGTGGTCACTCAATACCAACATTTGTTTAGATGACCCTCTCCTATTAGTTATATAATTTTAGGAATAGGTGGCTCAGACGTGTGCGCCAATGCGCCATAACCAATGCGTAAACTGTCTGTCGTCGCTCCTCCAAGATTATGGTGTCTTAATAATGAATGAAATTAGTTTTAAGAAACCAGTGACTTAATACAGCATTAATCTGTATTAAGTCACCGGTTCCTTGAAAATGATTTGATTTGCATTAATCACACTCCTGCAAATAGTTTAGTTTTAGCAACAATGATAACCTACCAATGGGTAGTGCGAGGAAGAATGGCAGCCAACAAAGGATAAACATCCCAACTACTACACCGAGTGTCTTCGCTGCTTTCTTTTCCCTTGAAAACTTTAGTAGCTTTACTGTCAGCGTACTACGTCCCATGGTACCCTTCCCGCCCGCGCATAAGTCCTGGAGCTGTGAGTTTTTACAGTGTATGCGAAGTGTCAACTCCTTAGTGTCCTTATGCTCCTTCATCATCCCGGCCTCCAGGTTCTTCGTAGTCCGTTTTGCGACAATGTAAACTTGAAAATACATAGCAAGAATCACACAGAGAGGAATGTAGAAGGATCCTAGTGATGAGAATAATGCGTAAAAGGGCTCCTCTGTGATAAAGCAGATGGTATCGTCATTGGATGGAGGCTGCTTCCATCCTAGCAGCGGTCCTATAGATATGACAATGGCCAGAACCCACACGCAAAGCATGGCCAACAAGGCTCTCCTCTCCGTTACGATGCTGGGGTACTGCAGCGGATAGCGCACACCTATGTAGCGGTCTATGGAGATCACGCATAGACTCATTATCGAAGCCGTGCAACACAGCACGTCCACGGCTGCCCAAATATCGCAAAAAACCCTCCCGAACACCCAGTAATCGAGGATCTCCAAAGTAGCGGAAACGGGGAGAACCGTGGTTCCCAACAACAGGTCAGCTATAGCCAGGTTAACGATGAAATAGTTGGTCGGGATGCGCAGGTGTATATTGCATACCACAGAGAGTATTACAAGGATGTTACCTACTATGGCGAATACTATAAATGCACCAAGCACCATACCGAGTGACACGGCGCGTGTTAGGTCCAGTGGAGTGGTGTCTGTCCCGTTCATAGTGAAATTGTGAGAGTTATTCCCGGTTGCCGGCGACTGTGTCCCAGCGTATACTTCTCGGGGGAACTCGTTAGTCCCGATGTTTGCCTCATCAGTGGTGTCAAAATTCATAATGACTAGATTTAGTTTCCATTCCAAATAATCGTTGACCCGCTAACAGTATAGATAATCATTTAGATATCGCCGTTGAAGTTATTGATGCATTGTTATCCATAAAACGCAACTTTGAGAAAATGCATGGCCGTCCTTGTGGAACCTATTCATCGCTTGGCACCGGGAAAGGCAACCAGTACACTGCACCATTCTCTCAATGTGCCCGAGTGAAAGCTTTAGCTGGGCATCATGCCTCTCTCTCCCTCTATGTCTCTGCTCTTTTCTCTCAGTCGCACCCAAGAACGCTACCAATCCACTGTGAAGTATTTCGCACAAATTAAGCCCTCTTCCTCCACTCCTGTGAAAACGTATTATTAAAATATCCACACACTCAATTTTAGTTACAAGTTACTTTTATTCTAAATTTGTCAACACAAACATAGTTAATTTTAGACCAAGTTGGCACTAGAAAGTGTGACAATATTTTTCTATTGTTGGATGCGTTGGAAATGTGCATGAAAGACGGAGCGCACGCACCAGCAACTTGTTGCATGGTAGCGCAGAAGGCAACAAAACAACTGTATTAATAAATTGAATAACAGGTTGACAAATGTTTAGAATGACCACGCTGTTATCATTTGCCATGTTTTTAGTGCAAACTCTACAGTATATCTACTGGTCTATACCCTACTGTAATAGCTGTAAAAGTACTGTAGGCGTTGCATTGCTACAACGTTTTTATGAACCACTGTAACATGCAGTATTTTACATCTACGACAGTCTCAAGTCATTACGGTTTAACCCATTTGTATTACATGAACATGAATAGAGAGCTATTGTTGTTTATCTACAATATTGTTTCTCACAGATGGAGCACACCATCTAACAACAGATTCGACGTCTTATGAAATTTCAGGTGTGGCTGACAGCCCCTAGTTTTGTTTCAGGTGGAAGACATCATTTAACAACAGACTGTAGTTTTTCTCACATGACAGGTCTTACTAATTGTCAAATGCTTAGATACTTTGGATTACACTTTGATTTACATGTACCATGGATGTGCTTGTTGGTTGTAGGGAATTCATTTCCTTACTAAAATAAAAACCTTGTGCAGCCATGTCACACATGTAGTCATAAGAACCACAGAAATAAAAAAATGACAAATTATGGTATGTTACAGTAGTTCATAAAAACGTTCCCACAATTCAAATCACAGTTTACAATACATTTACCACAGTTTCATAATGTAAATTTCATGGAATATATCAGTGAATACTGTAAATCTTGCAGTTAAAACATGGCAAAGGATAACAGTGTATTCTGCATTTACAACGACCATAGCCCAGCCAATATATTACAGTAATCAAACAAGTTTTGCAATTGCCAGGAGGTCTATAGTGGCATTCCGATATTCTTCATATTTGGAATCATTGGGTAAGGTAGTGCTATTACTTTGGGGAAAACACAAAACCTATCATATGGTTTAAAGGTTTTCTCCATTTTGAGCACTTTAACGTCACTCTTTTTTTTACCAGTGATTGGTGAAGCTGATTCTTGTTACGTTTAAATCAAAAAGAGTATGTATGTGTGTGTGTGTGTGAGAGAGAGAGAGAGAGAGAGAGAGAGAGAGAGAGGGAGAGAGGGAGAGAGAGAGAGAGAGAGAGAGAGAATGAGAGAGCATGTGTAATGTGAAATGACTGCACTAAAAATATGCATGGGATGGGACTGTAAGCACTATTATGAGCACCATGGTCTGGGAAAATGTCATCATAAATCTCACAGTTTCTGGATTGAGACCAAATGGCTTTTACCCTCCATCCCCTTGCTTTTACTAATTCTGTCCTATACTCCTTTCCTAATAATAGAAGCCATTTCACAACGTTAATAACTCTTTCACAACTAATATTAACTCTTTAATTTGTTTGATGTGCAGATGAGATGCAGCTTGGCTCAGTGACAGTGGGGAGGGGGCAGCACTAACCTGGTTAGGGGAGAGTAATACCAGTGAACAAACACCTTAGCCAGAGAATTGTTGGAAAAGTTCTATTAGAAAACAATCAACTACACAGATCATTGCAGTTATGACCACAAACCACAAATTAGGTATTGGTGGCTACACCAGATTGGATTGCCATATCTGATGACGTTAATGTGTGTGTGTGTGTGTGTGTGTGTGTGTGTGTGTGTGTGTGTGTTTGGGCTTGACCCCTGTAAAGTTTGCTGACTGTTGACTGTTCATCCACCATATCTCTTTCCCAGTCAGTGAGCAGCTCTATAAGAAAACTCTTTGTCTCAACTATGTGCCTCAAGCCCAAATTTAATTTCAGTTAGCTCAACTCTGACAACAGTTTATTAACAGATGTCAAAATAACTGTGCTTCACTGATCTATTCCCACTTAGCTAAATAGAGCTTTAATAAATCTTCATAACAGAAGCTGTGTGAATACAGTTTACATGTGTGAGAGCTAAAAAGTAGTTTTTTAAATAAAAATTCCCTTTCAGTAGTAGGCTAGATGAAACATTAATATGTGAATACAATAATGCAAGTGCACATACTGTCAGAGAAGAATATGAACACACAAGTATTTAGGAAAAACTCAACAGTGAAATTCAAGGCTTTTGGTCCACAAAGATGACAAACACACAGATTTAATAGAGACCTGAGGATCAGGAGAGGCACTAGCAGGAATCATGTCATGTGCTAGAAAATCATGTGTTCAATGGATGTAGCAGAAAATAGACAAAATGACAACGCAAATCTCTGGATGGGCGGGTTGATGGAGAAACTAGAAAAGAAAGCAAAGGAAAAGAAGGTGTTCTCAGAGTGTTAAGAAGCTAAATCAGATAATGTTCTTGTCAATGTAAAAATAATCTAATGATGGCAAGTCAAATCCCATCTTTGGTTTATGTTATATACTCTTCACACATGGATGCCACTCACTCACTACATGCAGACATATCCCTCTAACATATGCTTCAACAAGAGCCTGAACAACTCATTACAACAACAACACCTACACACACACGCGCGTGCGCGTGCACGTATGCACGCCTCCAGACCCCAAATGGTGCTAATCTTCTTCCACAGCATGATGTTCCTTTGAAGAGGACTATGCTGTGCGCTCTACCCTGTTGTTTTCTGAGCAATAGGACTCCATTTAGACAGGAACAGAACAGAACATTGCCAACTACATCTCTCTGTCTGCATTAAGGCTCAGGAGCTCACACTTCAGCATCAATGTGGAAATTTCCTCCTCCGCCCCAAAATAATTTGAAAACCTTGCATTGAAAACTGTTTGAAGTTATAACGCTTTTGGTCATAATGTTTGTCTTCAGAATTGTCTGGCTATCAGTGGAACCTGGTAAATTTAAGGAAATATGTATTATTTTTATGTCACCCAAATAGTTTGCAAGGTCAAATAAGCAGGACTATGCCACATCTGCACTGCTTGATTTTCTTATCTTAACCAAGATGTGGCATCCTGCAATGGACAGCTTTGCTGATGAAATTGGTGATCATCACTATGCTATTGTCTGTAAAAGAAACACAAAATGCACCAAAGCGTAAAAATAATCATGCTTAGGAATTGCATTGTTTTGGACCTTTGTTTTATTTTAGCTTTGTATAAACGCCATCGCTTACTTAAATTGGATTTTAATAAAAAATGTCATTCTGTATTGGAAAAGTATGCACATGAAGCAACAGGAATAGATAGATGTAATTCTTGCTGTACCCCATGTCGGAAATCCCTCACTGGATAGGTGAAGTCAGGGCAAAGCCTCTATCTCCCCTTTGCTTTGTATGGTATTTAGAAATTGGAAATAAGACACTGTCATTATCAGGAAGGCCAAGTCCTCCAGTTATGTGGACCTACTGTCTGACAGTAACATTTTAAAAAGCAACTAAAACACTCCAACAAGGAAACACACTCCAATTAAACCGACACATTCAGATAGATTCCATCACTACATATCATGGAGGACATCTGTGTTGCTTTTAACAAGCACCTTGTCTCTACTGGTTACTTATTTGAAAGGACTGTTACTCATTCAAATCACAACTAGCTCTAGCTTAGTTGGGACGAAAGCAGTCCATTTCTGGCTCCCTAAAATATTTGTGAAGGAACATAGTTTGAAAAGAACAGGGTTGCTCCTGCATGGCTTTGGCCTTTCTTTGTCCTTGGCCAAAAGCCACAACTGAGAACAGATAATCAACGTTTGTAGCTCGAATGTTAAATCATTAAGACATTTTGTGAGTCTTTCATTACATATTATTTATGTTTTCAACTTTGCCAATGCAGTCTTGGTCTAGCACAAACATATCCTTCACAATAGGCATTCATAAATATAATAATAATTATAATTCATTGTATTTAGTTTTAAGCGATGTTCTCAAAGACTCAAAGCGCTTTACACAAATTAGTTGCCAATATCTTAACACTGCATGCATGAATGGAAAGGACAACAACGTTGTGTGATACCAACACCAGGACACTGCTTGTGGATGCAACATCCAGTCCATGAATTTAATACTTAGCTATTCATTAACTGACTACAGACCCATGTGTGCATGTTAATCAACAGTAATGAAAGAACATTCAGCACTTCTGTTGATCTCGTATATAATAGACCTTATGAAAAAATATTCACATTTTCAGAAACAGGAAGTGTCTGAAAATAACTAATTAGTGAGATGAT
The DNA here is from genome assembly GCA_036023535.2 of Galaxias brevipinnis. NCBI lineage: Eukaryota > Metazoa > Chordata > Actinopteri > Galaxiiformes > Galaxiidae > Galaxias > Galaxias brevipinnis. The sequence continues at coordinate 11,381 of JAVQIZ010063560.1, forward strand.
ATATATTCAGCCTCATGTTCTGCCTCTGACATCGGTCTCATTACCATAACTAGCATTGCACACAAACAATGGGCTTACGACAGTGATAATGACCATTTGTACTCAAGGGTGCATACCTTAAAGGAAACACACCAATATTTCAAAGAGAATAAATTAGGTAGAGAAGATGGGTTCATCTGAAGTATGGAGAGATGGCTTTTATGAAACAAAATAACAAATAGATATGATATGGTTTAAAAGTATGATGAAGCCATGAGTAAAAAAACAATTATCGAAAAAAAGTAATGAACTCTATTTAAGTACAAGTCCTAAACCAAACTAGAGTAAGGGGGAGAAAGAAAATGAACCAAGAAAAAAAAGAGGGGACATGCACTACCACAAAACAGAATAAGTTTAAAATGGGGGGATGAGGGATAAGGACTTCTCTTTAGAGGTAATATATTAGTTAAATGAAGAGTGAGGATAGAAAGATGTGTTGTATTACATGTATAGAACAAAATACGAGAGACTTCCCCAGTGATGCAGAAATGCAATATTTAATACAGAATTGGATAATGAAACAATGAATCGTGATGACCTAACGTAAATTAATTTGTGAATGAGATGTCAGATCTCTTTTGGTGCGTGGGCCCAGCCAGCGAGGTGCCAGGCCTGTCCAGTGCCTGCCAGCCTGCCTGACAGGGGGCTGGAAGCCGGCCCCCACCGAAATCTGGGCCTCCACCTGGATGACCAGTAGGTGGAGCTGGGGTGGCGGTCGATGAAAGCCTGCATATACGGAAGACAACGGCTGTGTTTGGAGTCCTTTTTCAAAATATTTGCTTAAATTGTAAGAAGACTCAACTGGAACATGTGACCATGTTTTCTGATTCTGTCATAGCCAAAAGGAAGTTGACACATTGCATTTTGTGGCATGAAGCATTGTCTAGCAACCTAGCAATCAGTCTCTTAGGTAAATTTGTCTTCGTACTTAGTATGCTAAAAATGCATAGTAGCCTACGGGATTCCAAACGCAGCCAATGACATCATCAGGAAGGGTGGCATGGGACCTTTTAAATAATGGGAATACCTTGTGGAGTACCACACACAACAATAATTAACTAATAACTAACTAAAACTCATCTTCACAGACTCATCTTAATAGACACGTCCTCAGTCTTAATGGATGTCATTACTAGATTGTCGTTTTTATAACGTCTTTTCATACTTCATAGCACACACAGTGACAAAGCTAAATTAATGCCCAAGGGCTAGAGCAATACATAGTCTTCAGACTCAAATGTCTTTTGGTAGCCTTGGCAATAAATTGTCCATTGTCCTCACTTTGCAACCCACACTGTGAAATGTAATTGTATGGATGGGTCCCCTACTTCAGCACTGATATTTCTTATGTGCCTATCATCTTAATTGTTCTTTTCAAAACACATATTTTAAGGAGTAAATTTAGGTTAAAATGCTGAGTCTTAATGGCATTGATTTTTCACAGAACCCTCAATTCCTGGAGATTCTCACATGCATATCCTATATAACACAACTCAACCAAATGTTCAACTGCCATTTTCAAACACATCCCTGATTTTCTGTGGTAAACTTTTACGTTGAACAGATTTACTTGACAGAACACGTACCAGATCAAGGGAAGGACGGGGAGAAATAGAAAGGCACTGGGGAACTAGCAGCCTGGAGAATGATAGGTTCAATTCCTATAAATTTATTTGAATTACTTAATATAATCATTTGTGACATGCTCTATTGTGATCGATAAGAAGGTATTGTATTTGTGTGTGTATGTGCATGTGAGTGTGTGCTAGTGTGTGAGTAAAGTTATCTGAATCAGCACTCTATAATTCCAAGCCTGTCTTTCCTTAGTCTCCTGGACTGGAATACTAGCAGATCTTTGGAATGACTGCCAAGCTCCATGAAAAGCTTTTTTAAAACTGTAATATATCAGCATTTACGCCAGATAAGAAACCGACTGCACTGGCTCACGAACAGTTGTACATTTGGAAATGTCTTAGCCAATGTCTGGGCACTTATGAAAGTGCCTGGAAAACCACCTTTGAAGTGATGCATAGTATCACACCAGGTCAGATCAGAAATTAGAAGAAAGTTCTGGAAAGAGAAAAGCTTATGACACGGTGAAGTTCAGAGAAGTATGAAGAAAAGGTGATAATGATGCATTGATGGCAGATGTTACAAACTTGTCGGAAAGTTATAAAAACATGAACGAAATGCCCTCTGTTTAAGATTGAGAATTATCAAGCATAGTTTTGGGGTGGAGTCATGATGAACCATAATAAAGACGAGCACATTTGTGTGTGTGTATGTGTGTGTGTGTGTGTGTGTGTGCATTCATGCATGCCTGTGTGTGTAAGGATTTATGTATGTAAATGTATGTATGTCATATTTGTATCTAAATGTGCGCATTCACATGCTAGATTCACAGTTTGGATTACACATGTATTTGTGTGTTGGAGGTCGAGGCCCCTGTTTACGGTTGTACAAATCATGAGCTGGAATGATTTCCGCAAATCAATTATATGTCATCACAGGTTATTCACACACAGTACACAACTCCAGGTGTTAAAGTATTACGGAATGTTCAAGCTTCAAATGGGAACAAAGCAGGCTAAATGTCAGACACAGGATAAGCCTCCGTTGGATGTGATTGTTAGACTCTCCTGGCACGGGAAGTGACTGTCAGAGCGTTGAAAACACCTGAATGGCTAAGGTACAGGTTATCTGGTATTCATCACACATCGTACATAGATTTCACTGTGTTCCTGTAATCTGAATATTCAATAAGTTGTATGATACATTTAATATCATATAACATATATTAATATCATATAACACTTTAAGGCGCTTTGTAAGCACACAATCATTACAGAGTGGGATGGATATTTACTGCCAAAGAAAGAGTATCTACAAAAAAAGCATGTAAACTAATTAGCATACTCTTAGTAAGAACATCAGGCCTTACAGGCCCACTACAGTCAACAAAATGCCATAGTCATTAAGGCCTGATGGAACAATGATGTAAAATGAGATATTACTTACAATAAACTATTGTTAGAACACAAGGTAGCCTTGCCCTTTCCAGCTCCCAAACACAAAGATCAAATAACAAATATCACAGACCTATTACGCAATTGTGCCCTGGACTATACTACTATGGTCTATGAGTGCATTTAAAACAGTAATTTTGAAAGTCAATGCCCATGGCTGTCCCTATTTAAAGCAAGAAATGTGGATGGGTGTAAAAATAATGGCTGAACTCTCCTGATCAGAGATAGGGCCTTAGAAGGCTCCATAAGCAGTTCTGACTGCTCAGCGTGAAAAGGCTTTACTTTAGAGAGGGCAAAAGCCAGTACTAAGCAGAGGTGATGAGAAACTGTGTTTAAACCATTTCGGGAGCCAAACCCTTTTAAGGTGCTGAAATCGTACGCAAATAAACATGTCTAGTGTTTGTGGTAATGAGTTAACATGAGTTTACCAACCCCGGTCCATGGCCCTGGTTGCCATCTGGGATCTCCCTGAGGTCTGACACAGCAGAGTAAATGAAGGGGGTGACCAGGGTTAGTCTTTGCCGGTTACAACGAGGGAACCTCATTGGTTAGAATTCGAGGCACACTAGTATGAGGTAAAGAGCTAATATGAGTTGCACACACAAGACTGAACCAGTGACAATACACCCCTGGTGCACCTAGTCTGCGGGAGCAACAACAACTGCAGCAATGGACAACAACTCAACAGAAATGGGTAAATAGAAGAGGAAGACCTGGTCATTGTGCCTGAAAACGATCCTTGAGCAAACTCAGATTTTAAAGATGTAGCAATGTGACAAACCTGTTCAGCAGTGATGTACTGTAAAGTGACTGGCAGGCAAAGGTGTTATGTGAACGTCAACTACCCAAGACTTTACTGTGACCAAAGTGCGATTTTAACACTCTGGGTTAACATTTAATGTTCAGCGTGAAGTGTTAATTCAAGACTTGAAAAGGTTTTTTTCTATTCTGCCTTCTGCCAGCTCTTCTGCTTTCGCTTTCCCCCCCACTACTTCTACTTGAGCCAGGTCATAGTAGGTCTGGAAACCTTTACCCCAAACCACTTTAATTTGATTTATATGTCTCTCAGGCTACAGATTTTGGGTCTCTAAATTCAGCTATGTAACCTCTGATCCTCAACTACAGAAAAAGGACAGCTCCCCCCACGGACACACTGACAGACAAACAGACAGACAGACAGACAGACAGACAGACAGACAGACAGACAGACAGATTCAACGATACGTCTGACGTATTACTGTGTGACTCATACTCACAGAACTGTCCCTTCAACAAAACCAACAAAGGATTTTTTGAGAAAACAGTCCAAGTATTGAGGGGACACAACCAAGATGAGGTTTGCTCACTGATAACAAATGCAAACGTTCACCACTTGCCCTAACAGTATCGTCTTCAATCAGTCTGTGGTTCAATCAACAGTTAAATGTGATTGACAGAGAAAACACTGACAAGACAACTGCTCTTCTCGCAATTTTGCTGGGCACCAGGCCTGACTTTGGAATGTTATACTGCTGTTCATGCCCAAACAATTACCTTAAAACATCCTGTTTCATTATTCTTTACACATACAGTACATTCTCTCTCTCTCACACACACACACACACACACATCCGTATTGACTACAGTAAAATTTACTATTTTGTATACATTCCCATAACCTTGGGTTCTGGATTGTAAACAAAAGCCTGATTTGAATGGAGTGTATGGCATCAGTATCTTGCAAAATAAATGTTTTTAAATAGAGCCTAAGTTATCACTGGCAATGTTGTCCAACTAAATATTTGTTTTACGTAACTGTTAGGCTAATTAAGAGACAGTGGATTGTCCAGTGCCTTAATGGCATATGACAGTTACCCAGGAATAGCCAACATTTGGCTGTTTTCTCTCACAACTTCACGGGTACAAATATAAGATCATATATATCCTGAACTTCTATTTTAAGTTGCATTAGGCTTGAAAAACAAAATTAAAGCACCACCAAACAATATTGTCTTAGCATTGGACATGCATGCTTTCCTATGCACCACTTGGTCAATGTGTCTCCACGTCAGTTCCCTTCAATTCTCCTCTTTAAAGTACCTCCCTCTAGTCCACACGGTGTATTTCCTATTTCTCTCCATGGTCTAGTTCCCCTCCATCTCAACCCTTTGCCCTCTGTTCCTTTATACCCCCCTTCCTCTCAGTGTGACTCATGTTCCTCGCCGTTGAGGTCTCGCTCTGACAACATGGCTGCTAATGCAGCTACGTGTCCAGCACAAGCACAACTGAATGTTTAACATCAGCAGCTCCAAAAGAGCATAGTGCAAAAATTAATCCAAAATTAAACTTTAACTCTGTTTTAGAATGCATGTTGGACAACAACAGAGAGTGAGAGAAGAGAGAAAAAAGGCAAAGAGAGAGAGAAACACTGTAAGTCTGCCCTAGACCTTTAACCATTATTCATTCACACGAATCTTGTCATTCTGTGTGTGTGTGTGTGTGTGTGTGTGTGTGTGTGTGTTGTGTGCACAGCTGTGTAGAAAAATATAAGCTTATTGGCTTTTGCCTCACAGCTTGGTACAGATGGTCAGGAGTGGGGTTCTCGGATACCCTATGTTGACATCGTCTTTGCCTTTTTGGTCTGCATCTTGTCTAAGTTGACTATGTTTTTCTTCGGCCAATCCTAACACGCTGTTGTTTTAAAACGTGAGGTTGATGCTACTTCACTTAACCTCCCAGTTTAATAGGCTGACTAAATGAATGATGAATACGTTTCACATTTATAAAGGACTGCGTCAAAGTGACGTTTTTGGTGTTTATGATATGAGCAGGGTCTTCCTACAGTAAATGGAGAATTTAGAGCGAGGTAGCAGAAAAGGTGGCCACATATGTTGAATGTTCATATGTGTGTCATTGTGTGTGTGTGTGTGTGTGTGTGTGTGTAAGTTTGTGAGCTTGTATAGCCCAAGCATAACATTCACTAACTGTGGGCAATAACTCCATTTAATAGATCAATTGGTGAATTAGAGCCGGAACAAACCCTTTTAGGCTGATCAATTATATGTCTAACATGGAAAACTACACGTATGACAGGCACACTATATTAGAACACAGAAACTTAAGAGTTGAGAGCGTTAACCGCATTGAAGTATTGGTTGCTGTAGGTCTTTTGTATTTAAGGCTAAGTGGAAACATTTAGCCCATAAATTGCAAGTCTAGGTTTATTATGGCTAGGGTCCTAGACATGCATTCCAACCCGGTTGACGACGGAACCTATAGATGGTATGGTACGGGGCATGAAATCCAACCCCGGCTGTTAATAATTGTTGTATCACAGCTTTAGAAGATTGTTTATGGAATATATAGAAAACATAACCACTATGTCATGTAAACTAAAATAAACAGTGACCAACTGCCAGTCATGCTGATGTTGTTGAGAAACTAAATACTATCTATAAATGAAGCACACCTCAGTTTTTCTTCTATTTTTTTCCAATTATTAGAAAATGTGATGTCGAGATTATATTGATTTTCCATTGCACTGGCATGTCCAGTTCTGTAGATAAACAATGATACATTTACATTGCAGAGCAAGAGAACATATAACTTAATTATTCAATAACCTATGAATAGTCTATTTTCTAAAGTGATAGAGAAGATATTAAAGGAGAATGGACTAAAGGAAACAAGGCTATGAGAGTGAGAGAGAGCGAGAGAGAGAGAGAGACATAGAAAGAAAGGAGAGAGAGAGAAAGAGAGAGAGATAATCTGATTATATTGGAATGTAGTAGAAAGTAATTAAGTTAAAGGAGGCAACCTTCCTAACCTTTGAAGGATTGGGCATGGAAGTCATCCGATGCCATGACCAAACAGATAGCATAAGAAGCACACAGTATGAAAACCACATCAAATTCAACGTTCTCTCAGTCTCTCCATCCAAAAGTATACCCAGTCCAAACGGGCCCGCCCCCGCCTGTCAACAACTATTATGATAAGAATTTAAAAAAAAAGTTCTTTAATTATTTTTTGGGGTGTGTGTGTGGGGTGGGGGTGGGGGTGGGGGGCTCACGTGTTTGCGGTGCTGTCTCCATCGTTGCGTTCATCTTCACTGGCAGAGCACATTTTGTACAGATTGATGCTTCGTTGACGTACATAGTTAAAATGAAAATAAAGAATGGAGCTAACTATGATTCTTGGCTACAGCGCTTCACATTTAATTGAGAGATTGTTAAGATTGTTGACGTAGTTTGATATAGTCAGGCTGACGGTGGATGTAGAATATATTGGGTATGTATTTTTCCATTATTAACTACCAGACCTCCAGTTTTGTGGTGAGAGCATGCATATAATTCATATCCGCCCAATTAATAGCACATGTATATGCCCATATCTGCAACCACCTCAATGTCCAACACAAACCTACGTCCTTGCTCTCTTCAGAAGGCCACAACCTGGGGGTCATTCTTGATTCCAGCAGGGGGTCATTCTCAATTGATCCCACATCAAATCAGTCACCAAAACGGCCTTCTACCACCCCAAAAACATCAAAAGTTTTTGGCCGTCACTCACTGACTCAGTGGCGGAGACCCTAATCCCCGCCATTGTCACCTTGCGTCTGGACTTTAGCAATGGAGTTCTATTTGGGGTGACCAGCAAAGCCCTGGATAGGCTCCAGGATGTTCAGAATTCAGCTGCCAGGGTCCTCACACACATACCAAACCCTGACAGCACATCACTCATCACTCAGCACACACTGATTTACTACGCTGGCTCCCAGTTAAGTCCTGTGTCGCTTATTTATGGCTAAAGCATACCTGTTGTGTCAAACCTATCACTGTACTGACTGATTTGATTTACAAGTATTTTTTTATTTGATTATCTATTTATTACTTCATATTCGTTATTTTAACTATAACACTTCCTTTTATTTGTAAATTGTCCTAGGTACTTGAAAGACACATAAATTGAAATGATTGTTTGCATTAATATTTCCCATCCCAGACTAAGTGTTGTCTGATTCCCAGAACCCTGAACACCCTGAACATCAAGCCCAATCTCAGCCCTGGTGATAGGTTTATAACTAAGTTATTAGTCTGTTGATCTGGCAGGGAAGGGTTTTAGAAGTGAGATCAATAGTTATTGTATTAACACGTGACACACAAACACACACACGCACACACACACACACACCCTCTCTCTCTCATGTTAAACAATGGTTGTAAGTTATATACACCTCCAGTGAGTCAGCATCATGAATAATTTAACAAAGAATTTGTTCCAGTGCTTTATGGCTATTTTTACGCAAAAGTCGAAGTACTCCATCTAGTGGTTGAAAATACCGTATATCTATCAGATGTATGTTTATAGATGGTGATAATTTATTTTTTACTATGATTTTATTTTTAATAATATACTGTTGTCACTTCATTAGACATGAAAATATTTACATCTGGTAAAACTGGGCACCATCTTCCCCTTCAAACAACAATTTTTTTGGGAGAACTAGTCTTTTCCTCCTTTTTCTATATATATATATCAATATATCAGTGCAAAAGGGAAGTATTGCATCACCACTGTCTGGGGAACTTTATGGTATTAACCAAACCAAGAAACTGTTTGAGTCTGTGCGATGGCTGCAGCTACGATAGTGTCTCTTCTCTTAACCTTCTCCACTCTGTCCTTTTTGACAGGTGAATTTTCATGTGTCTCTCACTTCTAATGCATACAGTGTTTAAGGCTACAGACTGGGACAACTACTGGGGCTTACTTGTAATTTAGCTATTTACCATTGCATTGTTGGTGTGTTTGTGTGTCTCCCGTTCCTGCAGAGTGTGTGTCAGGCTACGTAGAGACAGTGGTAGGAGTAGCCGGCCGGAGAGTGACCCTACCCTGCAGAACTACTTCTGAGAAGGAGAGTGAAACAGAGGTGTGCTGGGGGAGAGGTGAAGCTTCTCTCTTCACCTGTCACAACACTATTCTTTCTACAGACGGAACCAGAGTGACACACAGGAGTTCAATCAGGTAACAGGGCTGGATGGCTTGACAAGTGGCTGGGCGGCTGGAAGGCTGGTCAACGGGCTGTTTGTAGGAACAGATAAAGTGAAGAACGAGTGACTGGATTCATGGAAGAATTCATTTTGACTTTGCCACCAGGTATAGGTTTGATTCAGGACTGCGGAGGGGGGATGTGTCTCTATCAATTCACAGTTCCAGAGAGACGGATGCGGGGTTGTACCACTGTAGGGTCCTTATACCGGGCTTGTTCAACGACCAGATCAGCACCATACACCTCATCCTTATGCCTGGTAGGAACGCCGATTACTGTAGAATTCTATGACAGAATGTACGGGATACTATGGCCCACTTTCCCATACAGGGATTATGTCTAGTTCTAGACTAAATCTCGCTGTCAATTGAGATTCTCCATTGAAAATGTTTTTAATCTACGACTTGGCTTAATCCCTGTATGGGAAACCGGGCCTATGTGTTTTACCCCTCAACTCTCTACTGTGGTAGATGATAGACAATGTTCCTCATCACTTGGAGACACTTATGTACTTGTCATTTAGAAACCCTATGACAACAAAATGAAAAGGAAGATTTTAGAGTACGGCAGGTTGCAGCAATATATTTAGCAATATTATATACAAATATGAGACGCGTCAGTCTCGCTTAGTGCTGAGTATCATGCATATTGTAAATACCAACACGACCAAAATACTGAATCAAGTCTGAGCCAGAAAGCTACTTGGTCAAACACCAATTGTGCATGTGATATTTACTATGTTTAGTGTTTATTCTCCTTCCTGCCATTCAGCACCTATGGTTTATCCCGTGGCAGCCACAGCAAACCCTCAGCCTGTCAAACGTACAACACAGTTGAAGCGTGTCACATACAGATCCCAGCCAAAGTCTGTTTTCCGGCACTTTAAAAATACACCCGAGACCCCTCGCACAACCCCTAAAACCACTGTGGTGGAGAAAACAACAGGTATGTGACAGTACATCGATTAGCATTGTCATAGTCTGATTTTTTTTTTAATATATTCTGTATATTGTGATTTAAAATTTATTTTCACTGTCTATCAAACACATCTAATGACAAATTATATTAATTATTATTAATGATTCCCCAGTTGGTTGTGTATAGCTTATGTTGTGATATACGAAAGTTATGCTTAAAAAAATACTGATTAAACATACAGTACTGTGCAAACGTTTTAAGCAGGTGTGAAGTCGTTAAAGTTAGAAGAAAAAAAACACATACAAATATAAATGTTAATTGTTAATTTTTTTTATGAATACATAAAATGCAAAGTGAGGGAAAAGCAAATCTGTATCAAATCAACATTTGGTGTGACCACCCTTCGCCTTCAAAACACCATCCCCTGCCTAAAATGTGTGCACATTATGCACAGCACTGTAGGTTTTATCATTGTTATTATTTGTCTGTATTGCGTTCCAAATTAAGCCCAGCACAAAAAGAAAGTTAAAATGAAGATGCCTTTCTGTTTGTCATTGCAGCAAGTGAAGTCACTGCAGACACTGAATACAGCATTATTAGACCCAGGGCAGTACGTGTCAGAAGTACTGAGGTATCACTGCACTCAACAGACATTCGAGCCACAAAACAACCAATTTGGCAATAAAATGGAAGTACGGCTTCTTTTGGTATAACGGCTCAACCTTTTAAGACACCTCCCTGTTGTTAATTTGTTAATAAACTCAGTAAAAGGTGGAGGACGGGGTGATGGGGGCAAGCAAACTGTCATTACAGCAAATTGTAGCTAGTACATAATGTATGCATAGCTTGCCAGAATTTTGTTGGACATCAATAGACTCCCATAGTAAAACAAATAGGATGTGATTATAAAGGGTCACATCGGATGACTCAGCGTGTCCTGAGTAAACTACTGTGATCTTAATGAACTGTTTACCTACGCCAGACCACAGCAGACACATCATATTTTAAATGATTCATTGAAGTCATGGTTTAGTGTCTCCTTTTATAAGATATTCAGGCTTGCCTATCCATTGTCTAGGAGCCGGTATTTTACCTGCGTTCTCAGTTTGAGAGCCTACAAAACTACGTCGGAAACACTGTCAGATTGTCAGCCATCATCTTCATTCCTGGCCTGCTCCTAGCTGTTTTTTACAGTAAGTGGTCTTACGCTTAGAACCATTAAAGAGAACTGACACTCTGCTCCTGGTTAAAGTTAATATAAATGATTCGTGTAGTCAACGTGAATCAACAAGCATGTAACATTTCCCTCCCCTCTAGGCTCTGTGATTATAACTTCAGAAAATTAATCTTCTTTGGAAACTGTCCAGATCCAATCAAGTTATTTTCTATTTGTGTTCAGGTGTCCAGACAGACACCACTTCTGCTGGCCTTCTAACTGTGTCACACAACTGATTTGTTGTGTAAACATTTCTCAGCGAATGAGAACACATGTTGAAGAATAACTGGAGTTAGCTTCACATGTTCTTTCTGAAACAGTTGAAGTCAGAGATACAGAAAGCAGGGTCGCTCTCTCTATTTGCTGATTCAAGGGGAAAGAAACGGCTAGTTTCACATCACTTCTCGTCTATCATTACAACACACCCAGACTGATGCACAGACTGATGCAAAAACAAACACAAACATCTACAGTGACAGTTTACGACCCATTTGTGTTTGTGTGATTTCTTAAGGACTGAGGACCAGAAAACCAGGTTATCCTTCCAGCTTTCAAAACTACAGTGTGCCTGAGGAGACCTCCCTATAAAAATCAGAAAAGCAGTCACTCACTCATTCACTAAATGAAAACTGTTTATATGCCATTAAAATAAACGAAAGCGTAAACTAAACGATTGTGTGTTGCGTTGTAATTTATCATAGTGTGTTTTCTATTAAATTGACCCATTTTAATAATATTTGGGTAATTTATCGTTAAAAACATTAGACACCATTTCAAACACTACCAAGGCACCCTGATAATAACACATTTTAGCTTATATATTGCTAAAACGTTGCTGGATTTTGCTTGTGTAGCCTTGATTCCCCTTGCTATCCTACATATACCAGATACAAAAATTCAGATAGTAAAATCCACAATTTACATAATATATGAGGTTATGAATCTCACATGTAATGTAAAAAATATTCTAAAACTTTATTGATGCTGTTTGCCCTTTCTACAATGTTTATGTATATTAGCACTTCTGCTACATTCTGAAAAATATGCTATTCAAATGAAGGTTTATATCATTACATTTATCCAAGATAATGCACGCTGGAGTTCTCTGATGCGTTTGCATGTTGAAAAAGGAAGTTATATTTATCAGTGCATACTTCCCTAAATTAAATAATCCCTCCAACAGATAAACTTTTAGCATTGTCCACAATACCAGCTTTTTCATTCAAGTAACTGGTAAGACTGAAAAACAACAATGATTGTGAAAGAAATGCTATGATTATGTGAAATGAATTAAGTGGCGTAAGTTGAAGAAATGAAACTAATAAAGAAAAAGACAATGGAAGGACACAGGAAGACGTTAGGAGCAGATGCTTAAACAAATTTTAAAAAAGGGAAGTCATGTGCTGGCCGTAATGACAAAACCTACATAGAACTTTAGGAAAGGTCACATGACTCAATGTGTTTCAGTTGCTCTGTAATTCAACGAGTCATTCGGCAAGTGTGCAAAAGATAGGAAGATAATGTGCGAAAGTATGATATCACTTAAACATGAAGACAATGCACAGTTCACTTTGGCTATTCTTCTGTCTGCTAACAGGTACACTTTTTCATAATCAAATCTATTGTAGTCACTCTATCTCTTATTTTGTAGACTTACTAGTGGTCTTTGCTTGTTTCTTTTCATAACATGTCAAAAAGGTATACTATTATATATATTAGGCTATATATATTTTCTCTTCCATCTCTTCAGTCAGTGATGGCAGCCAAACCACAGTTGCTGGGTTGGAGGGACAGACTGTCACTTTGCCGTGCACATATGATGGAAAATATCATGGACTAGTACCAGTATGCTGGGGAAGATCCACTTTACCCAACAGTGGCTGTAACAATATAATTATCGAAACTGATGGATCTATGGTAATATCAAGAGCTTCTGATAGATACCAGATATTGAGAATGGGCTTCGGGGATGTTTCTCTAACTATACAGAATGCTACAGAGAAAGACTCAGGACTTTATGGATGCAGAGTACAAATACCTGGGTGGTTCAACGATATAAAGACACATGTTACTCTGAACATTGAAAAAGGTAACATATAGAGAAGATTCATGTAAGATCAGTTTAGGGTATTTTGACATTGTCTTCTGTTAAAAGCCTTTGTTGGAAGATAAAAGAACAATAAAAAGATGTACACAGATGTATCCACTGATAGTGGGCATGTAAAAGAGGAAAATACAATGACACTGAGAGAATCTAGTCTAACTAATAGTTGGAGTATTTTACCATAGAACATACGTCAACAAAGTATTGAAAAGGTTAATTTTTTGTTGTTGTAAGCTGACTGTATGGAAGTATAATACTGCATGGAGGTTTACATTGAAAATGACATTTGATTTTAGCCTTTGATCAAGCTACATCCAATACGTTGGACCATGCGACAGCTACACCACCGACATACTCAAATCACACACCAGGTGTTTATCATTATGTTCAATGCTTTTACATGTTTTTAAAATAAAATATCTTGACATTGAATCATTACTGTACTGCAGTCTAACTACTCTCATTACTAAATGCAGGTCACTTGAATGTAAACTCCACAGACTTTTGGGACACATCCAAGCCATACTACAGCCAAGCAGAATCAGTAAACAACTCGAAATGCTTTCGTATCCATATATACAAATCAGATCATTTTTAACATATGACATGGCAATTTAAAAATACTTTATAAAATAAATAATTAAGAATTCTGTCAAAATCAGTAGAATTGGAAGTGTGACTTTAAATGGCAGTCAGAAAATAAATGATTAAATTTCTTCAATGCAACAAGGCAATGATAGATCATTTGTGAGGCATCAATAACATGGATTTTGTTTCTCTCTTTATGCTGTTAATAGGAGCAGCAGAGTGGCCAACATATTCCTGTCATTCTAATATGTGTCCTGCTGACCCTGTTGGCCTTGGTGGTTGTGGGACTTGTTGTCAGTATGTACAGACCAGTTTTTATGTAGAAGACATTCATTAACCATTCACTTGTTGTTACTCTCCTCAACATCTGCACCATGGAGCTTGTGGAGAAATATATCTACTTTAATGTTAAATAGTTCAATGACACCTTGTATTTATTTCATTATATGTAGGATAGGTTATTTGCTCTACAGTAACATTGGCCCTGATATTTTCTAATCACTTGAAGTTCTCTTTTCTCATTGCAGGGAGGACATGGAAAGGTCTGAGCAAAGCACAGCAGATGTAAGTGCTTAATGAGTATGGGACGATTAATTTTTCATGACTTATCATGAATCATCACAAACATTGCCTTTATGGAAAATAATACTTGCAGACTTCTGCAGGTGTATATTTTCGTGTTAACTTTTGATGCACCAAGGAACCATGCGAGACCATTTACTTTTCATATTGAAACTATGACTAATAGGCTATAAAATAGAACTACCTCCTATCACTGAAGTAAAACCTCAAGGTTGGATTCCTTGGTGATGTCAGTTAAGATCGAGCTAGTAGTTCAAACTTATTGTAGTGTGGTTAGAGATATCCAACACTTTGCATACCTGAGCAGTGAATAGCAGGCCTTGGGTCAGCATGAATTTGCATGCATAAATGTCATCTCAAGGAGTTGTCTCCTAATTCTTGCTTCAATGTAAGAACGCCTGGGTCCCCCCACATGTGTAACTCTGCAGTTTCTCCCCTCCTACAGCCCCCTGCGCTCATTTAGCTTAATACACGGCAGACCTTCAGTCTCCAGTCTGGCTACAAGCAGAGTAGTGGTGGAGAACATCTACCAGATAGAAGGAGAAGATGACTATGAAGACTGCCCCTGAACATTGGAACCTGCTATCTAACTAACTAACTAACTATAACTGACATATAGCTACAGTACTGACAACTGTTGTCAGTCTGTAAATGGAAGTCTGTGAATAATACACTGTACATCATTAACAAAACAAAAACAATAAAAACAACTATTGTGTAAGTAAAATGTACTGTACTTTAGCAAAATATCTGACTTTCAAACTAGCTAACCAAATCACATCAGCCAATCTTATCTAGCTAGAAGTTGACTGTATCCATCTCCACCTTATTGCATTTCAACTGAAACATAATAAACTGCAATCTGCTAAATGATTAGAAAATATTATTGCTATCTCGTTTTAATCGTTTCTGAATACCTCTAATAGATCGGAGAAACCCAGGCTTATCTGCTAATGGTAAACGCCGCCCTTACCGTTAGAACACTTCCATGCAGTTTGTTGCCAGTAGAGGGTGTTTGTTGCCTAAATTCAAAACGTTGAAGCAAAGTTTGGTCTCAAACACATAATCCAATGTTGTGTTGCAAATCATTAAGGTTTTATCATAATAGTGATGGAAAATTTATCTCGTGTCTCTTGAGACTTGTTTTTGTGAACCTAGGCAACCTGTTCTAACCTTGAGATGTTAGTGGGGAATGCAACTGTTTGGAGCTAGCCTGTTTCTAGTTCTTCCTTCCTTTGTTCCTGTTCATTTCACAGGCTTTTGAACAGTGTGCAATCATTATTCGTGCGAGGACTCTGTGTTAGTTGAAATTTTTGTCAAGCGTCTGAACCTGCAGAGAAGAGGATCTTTCACTTGCTGCCAACATATAAAATATATCTAGATTGTATTTTGCTACAATTCTCATCAATACTAAATAATATAAAGACAAATCATTTGAAATCGTTTTTCTCATTGGAATTACGCATACAATTTCACAACAATAACTACCTTTGTTATATTACAATAGATGGCAATTGTTCTCTAGTTTAGTTTTTAGCTCCCTCTCTAGTGTGGTTTAGTTTAATTGTTGGTATGCCAACATGCACAACTAACTGCTGTCAGAACAGTATGTTTAAAAGAATAAAAACTTATATGGAATGGCTATATCATGACCATTTTATGATACACTTTTTGGGAAATATTACATACAGCACCTACTGTGCTCCTGATAATGTTGAGGAATAAAATAACTTTTGCATTAGTTATTTAAGGCAGTCTTGTCTGACAGAAAGAGGTCCATAGAACACTTACAGGAAATAAGATAATTTTAATAGCAGTAAACATTTATGTACTACTGCTTACACACATTGTAAAAATAGTATCAACAGTCTACTTTACCTCAGTTGGATAAGAATGAATGCATAAAATAGTTATGTTGTTGTGTAGCTATAATGTATAGTATGAGTGATACTGTGAATAGGTTTTAAACAACAAATGCTAGAGATAAAGGAGGATATGGAGGATAAAAGATCCTGAGAATCTATACAGGTCAGATAAAGAGACAAGATAAACTCCGTTCAAAACCCAGGTCGTCATATAGTAACTAATGCTTGAGGGGAATCAAATAATTTCTTTTAAGAGGAGTGATATTACAAAGAGCAGACAACAGAATGAGAAGGACATTGGTATGCTGTCCTCTTAAAATAATGAATGTGGTAAATGGTTCAATGACGCAGGAGATCAACGTTTGGATGGTGTTTGTTTAATGCTGAGTCCCCTCCTCAGACAAGGAAATGTTCTCCTTCAAGACAGTTTGTTTACACTGTATGCAGATTGATATCCAATCAATAGGCCTTTTCTTCCCATTCATGCGCACACGCTCACGAACACACAGACATTAACTGTAGGGGTCACAGCGACGTTGGTTGTCCACCTCTGGGGTCTGGGGATGTCACAAACAGAGGCCTTCAGACACAGAGCAGCCTATTCAGATTTCAGATTCTCATTTCTCTCTCTCTCTCTCTCTCTCTCTCTCTCTCTCTCTCTCTCTCTCTCTCTCTCACACACACACACACACACACACACACACACACAAACACAAACACACTAACCAACTCACAGGGACACACTCTTTAGCTTTCTCTCTTTTTGTGTGTGGT
>JAVQIZ010063606.1:0-12983 GCA_036023535.2 Galaxias brevipinnis
ACACACACACACACACACACACACAGACACACACAGAACACACACACACACACACCAACAGGGAAAACACGCAGAGCATGCAAACAATACACAAAGGCGAAGGTATGACATCAAAATACAGATGTTTTGTTAATTGTTAATGCTTTGTACTCTAAACACATGTAAGTAACGGAGTACTCTAAACATGTGTAAGTAACTGAGTACTCTAAACATGTGTAAGTAACTGAGTAGTCTAAACACGTGTAAGTAACTGAGTACTCTAAACACGTGTAAGTAACTGAGTACTCACCCTGTGTGCTCGTAGAAAGAGTGCACACACTCACGGCTGTTCTTGTCCCAGATCTTAACGGTTTTATCATCGCTGGACGACACGATCAAACGGCCATCTGGAGAGAATCTAGCCAGAAGACAATGTGGAGGTCTGGTGTCAGACAATAGGATGTAGTCCCTCTATACAGAGCAGCCATGTTAGGGTTAGTGTGTCAGACAATAGGATGTAGTCCCTCTATACAGAGCAGCCATGTTAGGGTTAGTGTGTGAGACAATAGGATGTAGTCCCTCTATACAGAGCAGCCATGTTAGGGTTAGTGCACAGGGTTAAGGGTTAGTGCACAGGGTTAGGTTTAGTGCACAGGGTTATGGCTAGGTTTAGTGCACAGGGTTATGGTTAGGGTTAGTGGACAGGGTTAGGGTTAGTGGACAGGGTTATGGTTAGGGTTAGTGCACAGGGTTATGGTTAGGGTTAGTGCACAGGGTTATGGTTAGGGTTAGTGCACAGGGTTAGGGTTAGGGTTAGTGCACAGGGTTAGGGTTAGGTGTAGTGCACAGGGTTATGGTTAGGGTTAGTGCACAGGGTTATGGTTAGTGCATAGGGTTATGTTTAGTGTTAGTGCAGACTATACTGTTGTGGGCTTTAGGGTTAGTGCACAGGGTTATGTTTAGTGTTTGTGCAGACTATACTGTTGTGGGCTTTAGGGTTAGTGCACAGGGTTATGGTTAGGGTTAGTGCACAGGGTTATGGTTAGGGTTAGTGCACAGGGTTATGGGTAGGGGTAGGGTAGACTATACTGCTGTGGGCTTTAGGGTTAGAGCACAGGGTTAGGGTTAGTGTAGAGGTTAGTGTTAGTGTTGGTGAACAGGGTTAGGGTTAGTGTAGAGGTTAGTGTTAGTGCACAGGGTTAGGGTTAGTGTTAGTGCACAGGATTAGGGTTAGTGTAGAAGTTAGTGTTAGTGTTAGTGAACAGGGTTAGGGTTAGTGTAGAGGTTAGAGTTAGTGCACAGGGTTAGGGTTAGTGTAGAGGTTAGTGTTCGTGTTAGTGAACAGGGTTAGGGTTAGTGTAGAGGTTAGTGTTAGTGCACAGGGTTAGGGTTAGTGTAGAGGTTAGTGTTAGCGTTCGTACTTGGCACAGCGGACCCAGTTGATGTGCTGGGTGAGAGAGAACAGGAACTTCTGTCTGTGGACGGTCCAGACTTTGATGGTCTTGTCGTCCGAGGCCGTGACCAGATTCTGTCCGTCTCCCGAGAAACAGACGCTGCGCACGGTGCCAGTGTGAGCGCGGAACATCATAGACTCTCCTTTCCTACGGAGAGAGGAGAGGGACACAACTCAAACACCATAACTATCTATTATATATACATTCTCCTTTCCTACGGAGAGAGGAGAGGGACACAATTCAAATACATATCTATTATATATATATATTCTCCTTTACTACGGAGAGGGACAACAGAGAAACACAACTACAACACCATAACTAATGTAACTATTGTAACTAATGTAATGTAATGTAAGCTCACAGGCTGGGTAAGGTAATGTAACTAATGTAATGTAAGCTTACAGGCTGGGTAAGGTAATGTAACTAATGTAATGTAAGCTTACAGGCTGGGCACCCAGAGCCGCACAGTCTTGTCTCTGGAGGCGGAGGCTACGAGGTGACCTGAGGGAGAGAAGTGCACGGCTGTGATGGCGTCTTTGTGGCCCACGAAGCGGTACGCTCTCGTCTGGGGCCTCAAGTTCCAGATCATCACGCAGGAGTCCATGGAGCCAGTGGCTGTAAGTATGTCCCCCCACACACACACACACACATACACATACACACACACTTACTATCAGTAAAATGCAGTAGAACAAGCATAGCAACATGTACAGTATCTTACAAATAGAATTCATCATCGTGATCATTTTGAGTTAAGCTGCCACTGGCAGTAACACTATGACTAATAGTGACACAAAGTGACACAAGTTCATACACACTCTCACAGCAGTACTCTCACAGCAGTACCAACAACATCCACAATAGTTAGGGGTCAAACTGCCAAAACACTCATTAGCTAGTTAGCCAGTTAGTAATCTGCAATTAGGGGTAGTTAGACAGTTAGTAATCTGCAGTTAGGGCTTGTCAGCCAGTTACTACTATGCAGCTAGGAGTAGTTAGCCAGTAAGTAATCTGCAGTTAAGGGGTAGTTAGCCAGTTACTAATATGCAGTTAGGAGTAGTTAGCCAGTTACCGATCTGCTTCATGTTGCGGTTGAAGTCCACACTTGTCACCGTGTCTCGGTGTCCTTTGAAGTGCCTTTCCAGCGTCGGCTGGTCCTGAGGGGTGATGTGCACTGTCAGTCTGTCACCGAGCTAGATAGTAGGCAGGACAAAAGAGTTTTCACCTGCTTGAATGTGCTCCCGTTTGTTTACATTGGAGCTGTTACGGTTGTCCAGCCTATACATCACGTCTGCCTATGTATTTTGGAGGAGCAATAAACAATCTCCACCACTTTTTGAATGGATAACAGAGCGAAGTCTAAAAAGGTCGAGAGGCAGGAGAGAGGTAGGGAATATGACACACAGTCGGCCAGCCTCAAACTACTTAACTGGCTAATACAATTCGTGTCGGTTCAAACTCACTAGCTTGCGCTGGTGGCAGGTAAAAAAAAGATAATCTAGTCTTACTTTACTAGTCCGTGATGACAACTTTCCGTTGTAAAAGTTAATGAGTTAGCGATGTTTCTAGTCGTAAATCAATTTCGGCTAATTCTATTACATTAGGTTTATTAACCTAAAGCAAATGATACACAACCAGACGGAGCTACAACAACCCAGTGAGTTAGCAAGAGTAGAGCTCTTACTTACCAAATCAGTAGTCATCTTTCCTTATCTGATAGACAAATTCCGTTTCAATGCACTTGGGAAATGTGGTGTACTGCTTTATGTAATGGGTCTAGGAAGCAGTACACGAAAAAACTCAGTTAAACTTAGCTATGTTAGTCAGCGTTAGTAGCTAACGATTCAACAACTACCCGTCAACGTTGCCAACAACATACTTCGCAGCCGGTGAAGTTTCAGATTACGCGCCGCGAATCGGCGCGTTCCGCTTCCGTTGAGAAAATCGCGAAAATGGTCAATCAAAAATATTTCCCGAACACAATTTAATTGTCTACGTGTTCTTTACGATTGTTGGCGATCAAATATAAGTTGAATTAACAGTCAAATTTTCTTTTAATAGAATTCTATTTTTGCACATTTGCCTAGTCAATTCCTTAAATAGTCTATATATTTACCACCACAAGATGTCAGCATTGACCAACACAGAATCAGTAATCATATTTGTAAAACGTGAACAAAATTGTATTTGTACTTATAGCCTACCTCAACAGATTCAACATTGTCATGTTAATGTCTGGCCAATGCTGACTTTCCGACATGGTCTTGGATAAAATGTTCAATCTTTTATGAAGGTGGCTTTAAAATTGTATTATTTGTATTCACCTTGGTAGTTAAATAAAATTAAAGTGAAGTTTTAAGAGTCAGTTTATTTTTAGTTGCTTTGGGGAGTTTATTTTATGAAAATATAACTTCACTGTCCTTATTACACACCAATTGTCTCTGGGCCCCTACCGCAATCAAATGTGCTTTATGTGTTTTTGTTTTAAATAACATGGTAGCCTAAGTAATATTACAACCAAACAAAAATCTCCAGTTTGATAGCTTTAACTAATATGCAACACACTGGGTTAAAACCAAGCAATATGGTTGGGTCGATCTTCCAACGGAGCCTGCAGGGAAATGAGTCAGAGCCTACCAGGCTGGGTCAAAATAACCCAACGCGTGGTTTGTCCGGAAGCCAAAACAACCCACTTTTTTGTGTGTGTGTGTGTGTGTGTGGGGGGGGGGGTACGTGTTATAGACTACACAGTATTAAGAATATTATCAGTATCAGCCCTTGCTCGATGAAATAACTGTAGGCCTATTTATACCAACTTCCGCCTCCTCAATGACCTATACCAAAGCCAGGATCAGACAGTCTACACGACCTGTACTGCCATCGCAGTCAAACGTGAGACGTGGGGCCCCACAATCGTGCCGCGCCACCTAACCTCATTTATTGTGACATTCTTAACTATGAAAGGTCGGTATCATGGACGCCTCACAATAATTCCCTGACGTAAAGACAAACTTTTTCTAACTGTAGTGGTCGAATCTGACTTAGACACAACATAACAGGTAAAATATGCCGTGCACAATGGGTGAGGCATCAGTAAGATAATTATGAGGATCCATCAGCAGACACTCTTTAAGACCACCAGATTATCTCTTTAGCGCTGTCCTCTGCCGTGACTGTGACCACACCACAGAAGTCACCCTCAAATCCTTGGCCTCTACTGTCAGTTTACCTCTCATACATTTGTTTTCATACTCCTCGGTTCATATGAGTTCACCCCACCCATGATAATTATGCTGCTTTCCTGGGAAAGACAGCCTACACATTTATGAAACCGCAACATCTTAAGTGCCCTTTTTGGAAAAAAGACAGGCTTATTGCAGTTTTTTAATTTGCCGTTTTAATACTTTGCATATACTCTTTGTGTCACAGTGAATAACTTATACCTTTAATATATGAATATGAAATACATATGTGAATGAAATCATAAATGAAAATAGCAAGATAAATTATAAATCACCATCACTTCCCCTATAACTTTTACAAAACATTAGCATGATAGTTGAAACACGCACACACACACACACACACACACACTCAAGCACGCGTACACTCACACACGCACGCACTCACATACACACACACACACACACACACACCCACAAAACCATACACACACTCAAACGCACACACACATCGCACTGTGTAGCAGAAGGCACAAGACCTGCTTAGGGTGCGCCCATTAGTGCAGCTATGACTCGGCAAACTTGACGGTTACAGTACCAACTCCCCAGTGGTTTGTGAGAGCTGGGTCCGTTGTCATTGAACACTGTACTCTACCTTTAAACATAGATGCCTTTAAACATTGATACCTTTAAACATGCTCCACCTTCCCATCGATTCGTGGCCAGAGAAAGCAGAGCATGGGTCAATGGATCAAAGTACAGGGGCTGAAACTAGCCTCGCTCGGTGTCACACATCACCTTCCTTAACTGTCTGTAGAAGCCCTCAAGGACGAAAATAAATTCCAAAGGGTTAAATTAATGGCATACACAGAGACAAAGGACCTCCGTTGTGTTGGCTGGATTAGCAGCACATACCTGTAATGAGTTGTGTTTTCTGTATTTGCAGCGCGTTTCTGTAATGCGTTGTGTTTTCTGTATTTGCAGCATGTTTCTGTTATGAGTTATGTTTTCTGTATTTGCAGCATGTTTCTGTCATGCGTTGTGTTTTCTGTATTTGCAGCCTTTTTCTGTAATGTCTATTTGCATGTGTTTTCTTTAGTTGCAGTGCGTTTGGCCTCTCAGGGCCACCGTACTCTCTGACCCAGTATCAACAGTCACGTATACTGCTGCAGATTCAGCACAGTGAGGCATGAGCCCGGAAACTGCTATGTGATCAGAGGGGAATTTTCCAGATATATAACAGACAATGACGATTTTCTCCAAAATGTTTTTATTAAATTTTTTATTCTATGTTTTTTCATTATTTTAAATCAAGGTTATTTTTCCTCTCAAAACCATGTTCTCAGATGTTGTTCAAGCCTCTATGATAGCATGTTGGTGTTGAAGGCAGTGCGGTTAGTAGTCATGACAGCAGGGGGGTCTGTCTCACAGCTCTCCACACTGTAGGCAGTAGGTCAAAGTAAAGCCTGTGCTTAAGGTACAGTGGCATTTAGTCCTTTGAAGCAGCAAACAGCAAGGCTAATGCTGTAATCACATGGGCTGTAAGCCCCCCACACTGACCTCAGTAGCAACACAGCTACAGGCTTACAATGTTAGGTCACTGCACACACACACACACACACACACACACACTCACACATACACACACACGCATACACATACACACACTAAGACACACACACACAAAGACACACACACTAGCACACGCAAACACACGCATACACACACACTAACACACAAAGACACACACACGCATACACACACACTAACACACACACCACAAAACTCTCAAAGCATGGTCAAACTAATTTCTAGTGAAAATTTATGTTTTTCCAAAGTTATTGATTAGTGTATCAACAAGGTTTAAACCTCTTTTCTAAATGTTGTACATTTAAAAAGAAACGTGACTAAGACATGAAAAGCATAATAATGATTCACATCGACCTGCCATTGAGAAACAAGACTAAAGGTCGAGGTTGTTTTCAGGGGCAAACAGTAGTCAAGCAAGCAGCCTTGTCAAGTTAGTGAAGGTTCCTGTTCTTTCTATGTAGTGAGGTGATGTTAGTCAGATGTCCTTATGGGCAGAACGAATGCATGGAGAAAACATTATGAATGAACAGGAATAGTTCATCTTTTTTTCCAGTTTTTTATTTTATTTTATTTTACGTAATTGCATTTCAATACAATTCTGGCTTCACCAGGAAGGGGCATGATCCTGTCCAAGCTGTCCGGGAAAGATGTTCCACTGTTGTCATGGATACGGTCTCAGAGCCTCTGCCCCAGAATGTAACAGGCGGAGCTGGAGCTGTTAGCTAACTAACCTTATTGTCTTTCCAGGTGGCTTACAGTATTATAACCACAGAGGGCTGACCACATCAGCATCACCCACAGTAACTGATGTAACACACAACAACCATGTAAGTTTACATTTAGCTCTGTACTCAATACACATTACCAGATCTCTCTGTCTCTCTCTCTCTCTCTGTCTCTCTCTCTCTCTTTCTCTCTCTCTCTCTGTCTCGCTCTGTCTGTCTGTCTGTCTCTGTCTGTCTCTCTTTGTCTCTCTCTCAGGATAGCAGGAATGATGAGGATTCCATAGGAAAGCCCCACAGCTTCTATTGTTCTGCCTCTGCTCTGTTAAAGCTGGTCTGGGTGGGAGGGAGCGCACATACACACACACACACCTCACACTCACACTAACACATACACACACAGGCACATACACAAACACCTCACACTCACGCTAACACACACACACACGCACACACCCCACACTCACACTAACACATACACACACACACACCTCACACGTAGAAGCGGCAGATGGGACTTATTGTATCTCCATGTAAAGGCCTGCGTTCTCATTGACCCCTTTGCTTCATGTATATTTGTGTGTATGAGAGAAATATTCAATGTTTGTGTCGAAGATAGGGTGGGTGTGTGTGGTGTGTGTGTGGTGTGTGTGAAGTGTGTGGGATGTGTGTGTGTGTGTGTGTGTGTGAGGTGACACTAATAGCAACAGGAACAAAATGAGTCACGACAGCAATCAGGAACCTTCACACAGAGGTGCAAAATCCACCTTCACAAACACACACACAACACACTGTACAGACTGTACACACACACACACACACACACACACTTTGTCGTGAGTGTTTCTCTGCACCATTATGTGAGAGAATCCTCATCATTATCATCATCCTCATCATCACCACCATTTTTCCAGCCTGACTGTGAAGATTCTTACTTTGTGTCAGAGTAAAACGTGGGTCGAGGACGAGGTAAAGAACCACACACACGCACCACACACACACACCACACACACACCACACACACACCACACACACACACAGGACGTTTGTAAAGTAAAATAATATGAAAGTGACCATATTCATGTTAAATATAATATAAATATAAATATATAAATATGTGTGTGTGTGAGTGTGTACGTGTATGTGTGTGTGTTTGAGTGTGCATGTAAGTGTGTGTGTGTTTGTGTATAAGGGTATTTGTCTGTGTGTGACTCTCTATGTGAGTGTGTGAGTCTCTGTGTGTGTATGTGCACATGAGTGTGTTTGTGTGTGTGTGTTGTGACGGCCCTTGCCTTGCCCTGCCAAGGGCCGTTACGGTGTTGTGTATGAGTGTGTGTGTGTGTGTGTGTGTGTGTGTGTGTTGTGGGTCAGGTCCGTTCAGTCATCCCCAGGTCTCTTCTTGTCAGTGACTCGTCCTCCTTCGTGACAGCAAACCATCGAGTCATAAGTCCTGATATTAAGAAGGCCATAAACATAATCAGTACTGTGCTGTAGCTTAGCCTAATAATTACTAGCAGGTAATGACCCTGGGAGGTGTGTGTGTGTGTGTGTGTGTGTGTGTGTGTGTGTGTGCGTGCGTGTGTGTGTGTGTGCGGAGGTTGCTAGGTGGGACACAGACATTGTGGAGACAGAGATAGTACAGGTGGGATCATGCGTGTTTAAGAGAAGTCAACCGACTTTCTTTCTTTCTTTCTTTCTTTCTTTCTTTCTTTCTTTCTTTCTTTCTTTCTTTCGTCATACACTACATTGTCTTCACAGGACTGATGGGAAAATCACTTCTCTACCAACAACCTGACCTACTACGGTTCAAAACAAAAAAGAAAAGTAAGAGAGTAAAAAACGAAAGAGAAATCGAGAGAGAGATATGGTAAGAAAGCGAAGGAAAGAAATGTAGATAGGGAAACAGTAGAGAGAGATAAAGAGAGAGAGAGAGAGAGAGAGAGAGAGAGAGAGAGAGATAGGGAGAGAAAGCAATAAGGCATTTAACCTGGGAGGTTCTCTCTCTCTCTCTCTTAACATCTGTCTCTGCTTGTTTTTCTCTCGCTAACATAAATGTCACAAAGTAACATAAGTTATATAAGTTAAGTTATATTCTGTATTTTCCCCTTCTCTCTCTGTATCCCTCTGTCTCAGTTTTTCTCTTTGTCTCTTTGTCTCTTTCTCATCACTGGGGTTTGGGTTCTGATGACTGTGTTTGTGTTCGGACCCAAAGGAAAGCTTAACCACAGCTTCAGCAGCTGGTTGGGTGATGGCGAGACAATATTATCATACAGCATTTCTCACACACACACACACACACACACTTCCTCGCGCTGCCTGCACACACACACACACACACACACACACACAAACACTCTCTCACAGAGCACACACTCACAGACACACACACACACACACTTCCTCACAGAGCATGCACACACACACACAGACACACGCACACACACACACACAGAGAACACACACGGCCACGCATGCATGCACGCGCGCGCGCACATGCACACACACACACACACACGCAGTTATAGGGAACAGTAAGCCCACAGGGGGCTTAAGGAAAGACCAACCTTCAGAGGGCAGGTTCAGTCCTTTAGGCAGAAAAACGAGTGTAACCAGATCCTGAGTGAACTAACCATAACCGGTCTTTCCTTCCAAACCTCCACCTTGAGGGGGGGGAGTCATGTTTGACGGTTTAAAGCATGAAGCTTTAAGCTAGGGAAGGCGATTGTGAATTCGGGTGGAACATCTCCGTCTTCTCATTCACCGTGTAAAAGAATAGCCCCGTTGGCTGATTCAGGAGAAGGAACGTAGTGACTGAGAACGTGATTGACAGGCCGGCTGTAAAACCGCGCGCTCCTAAATCACTGCGTGAACTCTGGGTGGAGTTTTGTTTTCTTTAAGGCAATATAAATATTGAATATAGAGAT
Organism: Galaxias brevipinnis; assembly: GCA_036023535.2. Taxonomy (NCBI): domain Eukaryota; kingdom Metazoa; phylum Chordata; class Actinopteri; order Galaxiiformes; family Galaxiidae; genus Galaxias; species Galaxias brevipinnis. The sequence continues at coordinate 9,855 of JAVQIZ010063606.1, forward strand.
TCAATAGAACATTTAAAAATATGTATATGTGATGGATGAATTAAAAACATTTTTTTAATAATTGTTGACAATTTGATAATCATGTAAAAAATCTAAATAAATATATAAATAATGATTTTATGTCGTTTGGGCATAGCGAACGCCACTCCAGTACCACTGTTCCAACACACTACATTATATTTGTTTAGTTCTGTAATCAGAATTGGCATAGCTGCATCCAACCAAATCTCTTTAGTGTAGTTGACAATTTTACCTCAGGATTGACAACAACCGTCATCTGCTGCATTCTAGTGGACACAGTTGGAATAGCAGGGTTGTGAATCGTCACCCCTCGGTACATTTTTTCAAACCCTTTTCGTACAGTGGTTCTTCCATGACAGATATAGCCTACGCACACATTCTACCAAAACCGGTGCGCGTGGGTAATTAGATTTTTTTAGACTTTCCTCATGTACGTTTTAAAGCGTGAACACGGACAGACGAAGCACACACACAATTAGAAACATCTTGTATTTTCTCAAATTGCATCTCACTCTACAATATTAGAACAATATCACTCACATTTAATGTGACTAGTGAGAGGGTGTCTCAACAGACGTCTGCATTACAGTTCTTGTGTATTATTACAATGTGTTATTTTACATTTTCATCAACACACGATCATTAATCAAATTTGAAACAGGCCTTCCAGTGATAAATATATTTTATACAATGTGTTTGACGTTGGAGTATCATTTATATCGTCATTCAGCAGTTAACTGACAGGTGAATGAAAGCAAAAGTTCACAGACAGAGCGAGAAGAGGTTATACAATGGACCGTGATATATTGGAAGAGAGAGAGTGGTGTAAAGAGTTTTCTCTGAACTTGAAAGTACATAGTGTAAGCAATCAGAAAATTAGCAATCCTAATATATGTATTTTCGGGCCTATTTCATTCTAGACACTAAACATCAAGTTTGATTATTCTCCTGCTAAGGACATGCCGTGGTTAGACATGTTAATTTATTTTAGCTACTAAACATTTCGCTCCAAAATAGAGATTATATCTCTATAGAACATGTGGTATACAAACAGGAAGTAAAAACAAAAGTTGAGGGATTCGATATTTTCCATATCAAAAGTTTATAACCAGAAGGGAGCGCTGCATTTGACGAACGCCGAAAACACCTGACAGGAAACGTGTTTTTGCGTGACCAGTTTCCACTGACCTCTCAACTATATGCCTATATCCCATATGGAGAAAGCCGCAGAGAAGGCACTATGAAACTGATCTACTAAGTGACTGATCAAAGGGTCTGAACAACCGAAGATAATTTGCAGTTGAAATATTTTCCAACTGTTATATAATGCATGCATATAACTTTGACAGTTTTTAAAACAATTGTTAAGACATGGATTTCAGTGGTTTGATTCTTTGAAATTTTCATTTTTCAATTCTTAGCATTTGTAAAATAACAATGGGGATTGATAAATTCTACAACCTGAGAATAGGCCCAATGTACCTGATCTTAACAGATGGAAAATGTGTCATAACTTCAAGGTATCCTCTTTTTAAGACATCTCGGATGTTACCTCGGTACAACTTCAGTTAGGCTATCAATGAAATAAAAGACAAGGACCATGTCATGTGAAAAGATGCATTTATGCTATTTGACACATTCTATGTTACAACAAATCAATCTTCGAAGGTTTGCGCTTGCACGATTAACTCTCTGGAAACAAATATATGCGCGAGCGCGAAATCGTTGCATTCAGTCGTTGCTAAGTAACAGGAGTGTGCATCCCTAGTCACAGCACGAGTCACCTTCAGAATAACTGCCCAACCAATTGGTTCAGTTGCCATGGCAAACCCCAATGTAGGTAGAATGCTTGAGTCCCCCAAAGGTGGGATCAGGTAACTTGGGACATCAGGTAAATTGGGACTTGTAAGCTTAGAGGCACCTTGCTCTTTAAATATTAGCAGCCAATCACTGAAAATTTATTTTAATTGTTGCAACACTAGGTAACATAAAACAATCGTTTGGATTGGTCTGTGGTAACTAGAAAGTGCGTGACAAACCCTTGATGGACTTAAGGTAAGGCATCCAGTTCACCAAAGCGATTTTAGTATTTTGTTGTCCCCCATTTTATTTCCTGCGTCTGTAAGCCACTGTAATAAATTGTGAAAATGTATCGTCTAAAATCTTATCGGTTAAAAGAAAGACTTTCCTAAAATATTCCGTTTTAAATTATGTGCTATTAAAGTGTGTTTCTATTTGTATTTAATTTGTTTCTTGCATATTAGGTGAATATATAAGGATGTGTTTAATTCCATTCTATTGAACCACCTGAATCTATCACTGAAGGGCAGAGTGGAACACAACATTCAGCACACAAACAACAACAACCACAACAATAACAAAAACAAAGGTGAAAATAAATCACAATCTTGCGTCTCAGTGACATCTCGTATACATTGATATGATCAAACATTACTCACAATTATAATTTTTTCTATACAATTGTTTAACATACCGGCAACCTTAACAATGTAGGTCTGAGCAAATCTCAGTCACTCATCAACTACCTTACCATGAGTCTCTCTCAGTTTGTTGACGTAATTCAAATGTATAATTGAATAATATTTAGTATTTTTAAAGTATTTTTGGAGGGCTATGCCCAGTAAACAAAGTTACTTAGGATAGTACGCATAATTCCTCTGCTGGGCAATGAAGGGCTTACACTGACCAGCACTGACTAAATATACCAAGGGCATATTTCAATGCCTTTGGCATATCTAATTATATATAGATATTACTATTATTACTATTATTACTTTATTACCATCATGCCCTCATGTTGACTCAATCTCTGCATCTGTCTTTGGTTTCATAGAACAGTCATGAGTTCAGCTCTGCCCGGCCCTGCAGTGGAAAGAGGACTATTTAGAGTTTTCAGAACTCTTCAAAAGTGCAAGACGTTACCGAGGAAAAGTGCTTGAGCTCTTCAATCGGCCGGCACTGCACCCACAGCTTTAGAGAGCAGAGAGTTGACTAGTTTAGTAAACTACAGATTTAGAGAGCAGAGTGTTAACTAGCATAGTAAACTACAGATTTAGAGAGCAGAGTATTAACTAGCTTAGTAAACTA